>JACDJE010000006.1:2369331-2515928 GCA_016647715.1 Pavo muticus
CCGCAGCCGCCGCCGCCGCGGCCCGGCCCGCCTCCCCCCAGCACCCCGCGAGGAACAGCTCCGGTGCAGCTTGCGGCACCGCAGTGAGGGGGGAGAGAGGGAGAAGAGAGACAGGAGGGGAGGAAGGAGGGAAGGAAGCAGCCCGCCTCGTTGGGTTACCGAGAGCAATACGGGAGCTGCCAGGACAAACTGAATCTTTTACAAAAATAGCTCTTCCAGGGTTAGGCTTTTTTTTTTTTTTTTTTCCTTCTTTCAGCCGAGCGCACAGGAGAGGTGCCCCCTCCCAGCGCGCACCCAACCCGCCGGCCTGAGGGGCACCCGCAGCACAGCCGGCAGGATGTACCAGGGCCACATGCAGGTAAGAGGCTGCACGCAGCCGGACAGCAGCAGCACTGCCAGCGGCTCCGCCGGAACGCGATCCTGCGAAGTTTCCGCGGGGTGAGCGGGGGGTTCCGGGGGGCGGATGGCACCGGGCACCGTGCAACAAGTGAGCCGGGGCCGAGCGAGCGGGGACTGCCGTCGGGCAGAGGGGACAGCGCGCCTGGGGGCAGCTCTGCTCAAAGGGGGAGGGCGGCAAAGGGGTTCGCTCAACTTTATAACTAGATGAAGTTGTGTATTTATTGATGTATAGTGCCTGCTTGTTCACACAGATTCGAGGGAGCATTCCAGGGCAAACACTGCTATGGCATGCTTTAAGTGACACATGGCTCTTACCATCTTCTTGATGCATCTCTTCCTGTATGTCAAGTGAAGGACAAACAAAAAGGGAAAAGACAGAGCACTTGCTTTGCAAAATCTGCAAAGATTTCATGTCACACTGAAGCTGTTGATTTGCACAATGTGTTGTGTTAAAAGGTGATGAATTTCTATTTCCTCCCTCCCAACGTGGGATGAGGTTTGATTTTGCTGAGCCCTGGAATGACTTTGTAGAATGAATTTCAAACACATGTCTAAGTGACTTCAACATTTGAGGCAGAAATCTTGCCTCCTGCTGCTATTGATCCACAGTGCCATAGCAGACAATGCCTCTCCCTGCTAAAAACACACGGGTGCCTTGGACACGATGACTTTAACCTTGACTCCTGCTCTCCTTCGCATGGCTCTTCCCTGGAAAGCCAAAGCTATTTTGAAGGAGAAGGAAATGCCAAAGCAGAGGAAAGGTTTACACAACTCTCCCAAATTTCTTTCTTTGCTTTCGGACCTAATCTGGGTTTGCAGTCACTGCAAGGAGTGACGAGATGCTTTTATCATGTACAGTGGCACCAGTGGTGTTTGTTAGTACTGAGGCTGTTTACTGAGCAACTGCCGCTCTGGTAAGCGTGAGCTGCCCCCTTCTCTTTGGTGCGACTGCACAGCATTTAAAACCTGCCAGTGGTCATCAGGAACATTGAGCTGAAGTCAATGTCAAACACAGGAGTGTGTACATTGTATGTGTTAAGTGAGGACTCTGATTCAGCACTCTGACCCGAATGATAGCAGTTACTCTTTCATGTTGGTGCTGTCTGATCTCAATAATGATAAATAACGTGTCACAACATTGCTTGCCATAGGAGAGCAAACAGGTTTTAACAGGAAATGTAATCAATGAAAGGAATATACATTTTACTATTTATGATAATAAGATTAAAGCATGCATTGTTTTATGGTAACACAAAAACAATCCTGGAACAGATGTTAATAAATTGGATATTGACAAATAAGTATTTATACCCTGATGAAAGCAGAAGTTCTTTGCTATGGCTAATACACCACAAGGTTTCAACAGACATACAACACTCGTAAAAAGGAAGTGTAATGGTACAGTGAGGTCTCTGGCAACCTTGTACGTTTTCTCCATCATTAAAAGGCCAAATCAAATTTGCAGTAGAAAAAAACCCAGCTCAAAACATATAAATATGTTAAGATTTATGTCCTTTCCTTTTTGTTTTTTTTCAAAATACATTCATAGCTCAGATGTAATCCAATCCTATCCAAATTCACTTTATAACTTAGCTGAATTAAAATACTATTCAGATTCACTACACTTGTCTGCTAAAAAATAGAGACTCAGCTGAGCACATCAGCCAAGGTGTTTAATATATCTCTGCCCTAACAGGAAACATTAATCTTCTTCAGAAAACACCTAAAAAAGCTGAAAGTGTTAGGAAAAATGTTCGTATTTACTATATCCTTAATTAGAGCCTTTAAGTGAGTCACACAAAAGACAATAAAGAGCTAATTACATTGCAGTGAAATTATCTACTGTAACATTTATTAAACCTTATTAGAACGCAGATTGCCGAAGTTACCGTACAAGTGCAGTACCAGCCACCTGCTAACCAAAACACAGACACGTCCTAAGCATGACGGGTCCGTTCTGAATACCTCCCAGGAGCATTTGTAAGACCTTTACTAACGTAAGGAAAACTATTTGCAATTACCTGTCAATGTAAAATGAACGTGAACTATAAAACTATTCAAATTCAGGTGGATTAAGTTAGGCACCTAAGTCAATAATACCTGGACTCGTTAATAACAATAATCTTGGTTTTAAAGGCACTGAGCACTCACAGCTTCTGCTGCTTTTGAGTGAAATCCTAACTGAGCACCTCAGCATCGAGTTTTACGTATGCCGTTGAAAAGCGTGCAGATATATAAAGGCTGATCCCGCACACTTTAAGGCAAAAGTTCTTCTGAATGATCAAATTTAGGATCTGATTTAGAATGCCAGTCGTCATTTCCCTTATTCCTCATGTTTTGGTCTCAGAAGTAAGATCTGCAGAAATTACTCCCCGGTCTAATTACTTTAAAAGATGTTTACTAAGCCAATATTTTATTAACGAGCTGCTGTAACTCAGCTAATTCTTCCAAGTCTTCTGAAAATTGAAAACATTAACAACTCACAACGTAATGAACATAATTTCCCAGACTGAGAATTTACCTGCCTCAAACAGGCATCAAGCATTGTGAGCTTCAGTGGAGCATTTCTGAGTTCACTGAATTCTTCAAGTGGAGGTGAAATATACTTTGTGTACTGCTGAAGTCACCTGAAATGAAGCCATTTAAAGTACTATACTGCATCAGGCCATAACAAGAGTACCTCTTCTTAAATTTTAGTTTGCAGCACGTTGTTTTTTCTCAACCTCAGGAAGCTACTTGGCTTATCCTGAGGACCTGGGCTTACATTTCCCACTGACTGTTTATAAATGTACCTTTACAGTACAGTGTAAAGCAGTGGCCTTCCACAGAGACGGGTAACAGAAACAGGATGCAAAGAAGAACAGTGCCATGGGAGCTCCCTCACAGCTATTACTCTATCACAACCATTTCATTTTGGTGTACTGTTCACCAGCCCGTTTGTTTCACGCGGCTGAAGCCTGAGCCTTCATGGCAGGGCTTTTGCATGAGAAGAACCCGAGGTTGGCTGTGCAGACCTCCGGTTACATAAGCAGTCCTTGAGCTCCAGGAAAGCCAGATGTTGACAGGACAAAGGCTGAAGGCTACAGGGGCACACCTGAGTTACACTTCAGGTCCTGGCCTCAGCAGTTCTAGGGGCTCTCTGCCTGTTTTGGGATTACAGGGATACGTGACTCCAAATCTGAACTGTGCAGGTGAAGGAGAGAGTATTTCTCTAGTAGGGCAGTGTGTGCTGTTTACAATCTTCAAGGAAACAGCAGCAGGCCAGATGGAAGCAGAACATGAGCTGAGTTCATCCCACAGTCACTGCTCTAAAACGTCTATCATTTTAACAACCAACAATAATACACTTAAAATTTTTCACAGTATATTTTACACTTGGTATCAGTCCCTCCCATTGACTTTTACGATAGCTCTACAAACGGATGGAAAGTAAATGACAATCACAGAATTGGATTTCCAGCAGCATTCAGCTTCTTAGGAAATTCAGAATAAATGCTTTCAAACCTCTTTGCCTTGATGCTGTACACAGTCAGCTTTCTCCAGCACAAATGCTTGAACAGAAGAGGTGCTTTGCCAAATGTTGGCATGGGATTTTATGTGTTATGTTTGGAAATGGCTTTATTTAGACAAAGCAGAAATCTTGACCACACATGGCTATCAGAGTGAGTTCCTTTGGCACGTTTTTGCAAGAACAAATGCAAAGTGATGATGTGTTGGCCAAGTTCCAGATCAGTCCGCTCAACTTTTAATTGAATATGCAATCAACTTCATGCCCTTATTTGTTGGGTTGTGTTCTGTACTGTTAAAGATACTTAATGTTCTACCATTGGCATTTCACATTTAGATGAAGTGATCCATAATGATCACTCAAATTTCAGTAAAATCTCATTCTTCAAGCCCAAACATGCAGGACTGCAGTAGGTCTACAGAAAGAATCACTATGTATGCATGAAAATTCTTGCAAAATTAAACCTCGGGGGCTCCACGTGTTTTACTGCACACGAAAAGTGTCAATAAATATTTTAGAAGTTATTAAAAACATTTTTGCAATGATTTCCCAGCAATTAAGACACAGTTCCCTCACTGGGAAAAGTGGAGCAGAACTGTCACGGAATTAGTTGCTGATGCAAGTCCCATCTTTGCTTATTTGGTACCAATTAAAAATACTGTAGCAGCATTGGTTACACTGCTACTTAAAATAAGTAAAACTCAAGCTATTCATCAATTATGGTTACAAAAATGGAATTGCTCAGCTATGCACTTTGTCCATGAATAAAGCAGCCCATAAAAATATGCACAATGTAGAATTGAATTCAATGCTAAATTGAATCTTTGTTCAGCTGTTAAGATCAACAGAAACTTAATAACTTTAAGCTACAAAATTCTACAAGTCTGAGCACAGAGCTGGAATGCCAACTGATCCCTAGCGATGCTGATGAATCATAACTCCCAGCCTTACTGAAATTCCATTATGATAAACTGATGATTTTTCATTATTCAAACTCTTTCTAAAAGTACTTACAATACTATGGCAATGCTTATGGTGGCACGTTTTCCATTTTGTTTTGATGTCTTCCAATTACTCACTAGTAGCTTTTAAGGTTTTGAAGAGCAGATTATGAATTGCTTATAAATTAGACAAGCTAAAAATAATGAGCGAGTTTTCATTGAAAGACATTTGTTCAAAGAGAGTAGGTGATAAACTGCTTATGGCTAAGAGGTGTACAGAAACTATACGAATGCAGAGTATTTGCAGTGCTGGTATAGAAAAGCATTCCTTGAAGCTGCTAAGCAGTCTTACAAGAACCCAGTAGAAAAGCTTACAAAAGGCTCAGAAACTCGTAGAATTCAATGTATGTTTGCTGAAAGGGAATTAAAAGGAACTCTTGGAATCACGGGAAATCCTAAATTGTAAGGGACCCAGAAGGATCAGCGAGTCCATCTCCTGGTCCCACACAGGACCACCCAAAATCCAAACACTGTATCTGAGAGCATGTGTCCAATCACTCCTTGAGCTCCAGCAGGCTCAGTGCTGTGACCACACATGTGGGAAGCCTGTTCCACACCCACCAAGCTCTGATGAAGAACCTTTTCCTAACGCTCAGCCTGACCCTCCTCTGAGACAGCTCTGTGCTGTTCCTTTGGATCTCACATATTTATACAAATGATATTCTATTTCCAATATATAGCTTTCACAAAAGAGCACTGTTTGCTTTTTTAAATCCATATTATTCATTTATTTATTTTTAGATCTACCACTATTTTCACAATTCATAATAGCATGATGCAGAGGCTAGCTCTTTAAACTAGACATACAGGAACCCAGCTTTTACCTCTGCCACCAAGATATATCTTCGGCAAGCTGAGACACCTTCCATATATCCATTTTGCCCCATTACTTAGCATGTATGTTAGGCCTGAATAGTGATTATCATTTACTTATTTTCTTACTTTAAATCATGATTTTAAATATCCAAAAATGCACTGGCAGAACTATTAAAGCCAAGGTTTGATCATCAGTAGAAAAACACTCCGCTGTATGGAGACTTACACTGATTTTACTGGAAGAGTTCAGGCAAAATTACTCAAACAATTTACATTTTTACAATGAAGCTTTAGGTTTCTAAAAACTAAACCACAATCCATTAAAGCAGTTTTAATGTATATGCACAGATATTTTTATCTACATTGATATCAACAATTCATAAATCAATGCTGACTGCTGGTAGGCAACTGAGAATCAGCCTGTCCAAGGTTTGTGTTAGCATGTGTGTTAGTAAATATATTTGCTTTGTATACACTGTCTATTTCAGAGAGTCTGTTTTGATTACTTCGCCTTATACTTGTTTGAAAGCATAAGCTTACACATATTTGAAGGCTAATTAGTTTAATGGGTCTCACTGTTAATAGAGCAAGTAGAGAGAGAAAGAAAAGGCAAGCCAGCAGCCTGAGAATGGAAGCATGCAGATGCTGTGCAAGGGAAGAAGGCAAAAAGTTTGACTAAAAGCTCACAAGTTAGATCAGAGTGAAATACCCAAATGGGACAAGGTGCACGAAAGCACGGGAAAGACAAGGGAACTGCAGACAGAAACTTACAGCACACTTTAGGAAATGCTGATTCAAATATTCATCATCAGAAAACAATTTGTATTTTTTTAAAGATTTATTTTCTAAGTAAGCTGAGCCTGCAGAAACTTTAAAGAAAAGTTTTCATGTCTAAAGCAGGTCTGTTTGAAGCCACCTGACTACTATAATTAGCTACCCTTTTTGCAATAGTTAGAAATAAAAATGCTAAAAACACTGGAATGTTGTTCAGAATGAAGCTGACAGGCTTGTTCTTCTTGCATATCCAGCACAGGAACTATCTACTGGTTGTTTGTACCACAAAGTTTGCACAGCCTATTTCAGAAATAGCTGATGCCACAAAACAGACAGAAGTAGTTGTCTTCCAAATCAGGTGCCATAACATGTAAACTAGGAGGTGACTTTCTGTCGTCATGCATTTTCATCAATGTCCAATATCATTACTAATAAGATGCCTAAGGATCATAAAGACCATATTCAGCAAATTCTTCTAGCAGCTTAAAATGATTACGAGAAGTGTAATATTCCACTGCTTTCTTCTCAGGCTTTTGAAATTCTGAGCCACTGGTACATGAGTTTTACTTCCAATGTTTGGTTTTCTTTGTGTGTGAATAAAGAAACTAAGAAAAAATCTACAACATTAAGATTTGACACATATTATACCGGATGGAAAAAAAAGAAGCCCAGTCACATTATCTTGCCCCATGAATAGAAAACACAAACCAAAGTTTAACATTAGCCCCTGAATATGGTTTTTCCACACTGAGTCAACATCTCTGTATTACCTCAGTTCCTCCCTAGCAGATTTGATTACATTTCTGTTGGGCTGGCATAATTGAGGTGTGCCCCGGGTTTCCTCCCTCCACCTCTCCATATCATCAAGACACTCAGGCAGATGTGCCAACATTTACTTCTTCTCTCACTTCATCCTCTTTGGTCATCCTGTCCTGCCTTCCCATGTTCAAAGGCTTGCTCAGTTTTATTTTTGCCTCTTGCCTCTGTAACTTCATACCATTCCCTTAAAAGGCCTCTTTTCCTCATATGGATACATGAATGCAAATGTCTTTGGACAGAATTTTTAAATCAGCACGGAAAATAATAGAATCTGTCAGTGTAATTGCAGATGCATATGTGATAAGAAAAAAAGCACTGCGCAATGAATTCAGACAAACAATCTTTCCTGATTACATTAAGACTTCGTCTGCTGTTAAGAGATACTCGAAAGAAATCCCAATAACCTTATCCACTGACATTTAGAAACAACAGCTTCAGAATGTTTTTGATACACATGTTTTTTAGAATCAGCCACATTATTTTTTCTTGTTTTTCCTCCGATTGATCATTAGGCTTTATAGACTGATTTTCAGAAGCTGAAGAAAAACTGAAATTCACCTTAGCACTTATGCTGTAGTCTAATTGAAGTGCAATGCACGGTGATTAGGCGTGATCAACATTAGAGCCAGCTGTATCTTTATTTACATATATGAATAGAAGTGGAAATTATACTGATGTAAATAAGAAAATACTTGGTTTCCCAGGCCTTTTTTACAATACCAACCATCTTCCTAATGTCACCAGTCATGTCTCAACGCTACCATACACAGTAGAGACTACAACATGTTCTGAACAGGGACAGAAAGGCTTTTACCAATTGCAGTTTCTAATGCAACTGGTACTTGTTTCAAGAAAAATGTTCAGGATCTCCTTTAAAGTCAATTGAGAGATAATACTTGCCTGGTTAAGCCTAAGAATATGGAGATCTGTTTCACAATGCATACCACTGAATACTAAAGCTCACAGTGTCAAGATTGTTAACATAAATCTAGGAATAAACAAAAATTGTAGTAAATGGAAGATTTTTGAGCATACTATGTAAAACTGATGGAAAAGCTCACATTTTGGAGTGATAGTTACCTGACAGTGCTTTTTGAAATCAGAAGCATACTCCTAATAAGAAGTTCTGAAAAAACAGTCTTGGTTATTTTACACAGAAGAACAGATTAACACTATTTATGTAAGGTAGGAGGAAGCTCCCAGCCTTCTCTAAGGCACTGTACACTATTGTCATAGATAAAATTAATGAAATAGTGACGTTCAGCTCAACGTGTGTCTCGTTAAAGTGACAAGGTATTTATGCTGTCATTCACTGAAGTTTAGAAAATTTTTCAGTGACAGGGTTCAGATGTAGATGAGATCTGAGATCTTTAGCTATCTGTCACCCAACAGTCCTTCCAGGAACTGGGATCAACTTAAGAAGCTTTTAGAAAGAATTACAAGGAAGAACAACCAGCAGTAATAAATTAGGGGGGGGGGAGAGAGGAGGGGGGGAGGACAAAAAAAGCACAAAAAAAAGCCTTGTCAAAATAAGAATGACAATTGTTCAAAGGTTAAGATTAAGCAAAAAAACCACACATGGAATAGCAATAAATCCTCCCCAAAGACAGATGTAAGAAGTATAAGCAGCCTAAATTAAAGCTTAGACAGGCCTTGGAAGTTTATAAAAACAACAGCTAGAAGTTTTTCAGTTACACGATTAAGGGAAAAAAACATACTCAAAATGGTATCTATATTATGGATAATCTCATTAGTGGTCCAAAACCAAAATGGTTATGAGGGCATGAATCCTGAAGCTGTTAGCAACGTGTGAAGCAAAAGTTCTAGCAGAAGTATGTGATACAATCTCTGTCCCAAACTTCTGATGGAACTGATATAAGTAATTGAAGATTTGGTAGCAAATATTTAATAGTATAGATGTGAATTCTGATGTGGTCCCATATGAAAGGATGATAGAAAATTTGTCAATAAGAAAAATAATAAGGCAACTAACAGCTGAGATACCCATGGGGCTATCAATAATCTGCAAGGTTTTAGATACGGATTTTAAAACATACACAAAAATGGAAAAGATGCCATTTGAATTTATCAACAGAAGAAAACGTCAGACTGACTTGACAAATTTTTGTAATAATAACTGGGTTTCTAGGCAAAGGAAACATGACTGACTGATTTCCATGGTCTTTGGTAAGCGTTTGTTATGGTGCCTCAAAATAAATTATTAGGGAAGCTGGAGAAAATGAGAAATAATGGAGAAAACATACAGAAGGCAAGAAACCGTTCATGGGAAAATAAAAAATATAGGGCTGAAATCAGACTGAGGAAAGTTTATTAGCAAAGTTCTTTGTGGGTGAGTTTTAGAACTGATGTCTTATATGCTCATCCATAAACGTACTAAAAACAGAAAGATCTTGACCACATTTGATCACTATGCAGGGGGAAACGTAAACTTCAAGTTGGAACAGTACAAACACAGTGAAATTTAACAGCACAATATGCAGTTAATCATCAGTAACAACAAAAAAATCTACTTTAAGCTGTAAAACACCATTTGGAAAATATTAGGACAGACTTGCACACACAGGAGGACTTATAAGCCATCAATATACCTGTAAAAAAGCAGGTGCACTTCTGCTTTCAGAAGAGTTGTTCTAGAAGAGTCAGGAAAACGTTGGTGCCAACTTACAATGCCACTAGCAAATTTTCAACTGAGTAAAGCTCTGGCTGAGAAGAGAGGCAGGGAAACATGTCCAAAGTAGAATGATCAAGGTGAAGGGAGTCTTATGAGAAGACACCAAAAGATTTTGGCTTATTTTGTTGAGGAAAACGATGGCTCAGCAGGAGCATAATCACAGCATGTAAATGCATCAGGGAGATAAACACCAGACACAGAAAACCTAAATTAGCTAAGGACAAAACTGGCAGAAGAACAAATGGATATTAACCGCCTGTGAATAAATTTAGGTTGGAAATTAGAAGAAGGTTTCTGATCATTAGGCCAATCAAGATTTCCAATAGCCTTCCAACTGGAATAGCAGAGGCAGAAAACCTAATTACTTTAAAGATCAAACAATCAATTTGTGAAAGACTTTTTATGACATGCTGCCTATGACAGCAGAAGACAAACTCAATAACCCAACAATATTCTCCCTGTTTTCTGAAATTTCTCTAACTTCAGCAGAAACAGACCCTGATTCTTGGATGAGGAGGAGAAGCCTCATTGTACACAAGTCATCAAGGCACAGTCAGGAGTCAGGAGTCAGAGTTTTAAGAGAGGAGTTTATTGAACATGAAGTTTAGTGAATCAGGAACTCTCTGAGACAGTAGAACAAATTGGCTTGTACCACTGTGTTCCAGTCTAATCCCAGTTACATCTGACTAATCAATTGTAACACAGTCCATTCAATACATTACTTCATAAATGTTGTATGCTCAAAATCTGTAATAAAAGATAATAATAGAATTACTATTAACAGGATAACACTGCGAGGCCAGTCTTGATTTGCACAAATCAGTTTGCTTCACAGAGGCACACTAGCAGATGATAACAACCTTCAGGAACAAGACAACATTGCTTGCTTTGGTCAGAAAGTCTTGTACTGATAAATTTTCAAAGCAGCTTTTCAAGGTACAGCATTGTCAAAAGGTATGAAGCGGAAGAGTTTATCGAACACAGCAGATCCAGTATGACTAATTGTGAGAAAAGGGCAAGGAGCCGCTCTGAGCACAAAAGGCTTCCTGAGTAGTTAGCAGGCGTTTCACTGTAGCAGTCAAAAAGCAGCCATGAGAGTGTGCCAACCAGGTAGGAAGGTATTAGGCAGAAGCTACAACCATTACAGCACTTCTATAGAAGAAGGAATGTGGCTAAGGTGTCTGAAATATCACTTTGTTACTGACTGCTTTAACAGCCTGTGCAGAAAGAGACACCGCAACTTCATGACCAGTACAAATACCAGTCTGACCCCTTAGGCAGAGAAGGGAGGATAAGCACATTCACTTCATCCTCGCTTCCTAACCTACGCTAGGAACCACAGTCCCAATAAAACCTACTCTTAAGTGCCATAGCTTTCACTTTAAATAGTTCTCAGTTTTAAATGAACTTCTTTGTGATTGGACTAAGTGGGCTGTAGGCTATTGCTTGTAAAATCCCAGACCAGCTCTCTAGGGATCACCAACCACTCAGAAAAGTTAAGAAGGAAAGATACTCGGATCTCAATTCCCTTGTTTAGGATTCTTGCTTACAAAGAGGAAGGAGTCCTCTTCTCCCCATATACCACAATACATTTAGAGCTATTACCACTAATGTTCATGCTAAAAAATTGCCTGTAGTGGATCTTAGAAATTTAAATGGAACGAAATCACACAGAGATCTTAAGATGAAAGGAACAGATCACTGCCAGTTGCTGAGCTATACCCCTCAAACATCTACAGAGACCCTTTTAGTTTAAGGGATGACACAGACGTAATTAGAAGAGAACCTGATGCAAGATACTAAAAGTATCAACTAAATAATATATACCATGGATTAATATTGAGAAGCTATTTGGCAATAGAAGAAAGAATTCTTTTTCACCAAATGCCAAAATATAAAATGTGCTGAAAACATCCAGAAACCATTAAACCCAATAATTTAAGAGAAAGTTGCATAGATTTTTAGGAAAAAGAGAAAGAACAGAGGGCACTGCTGGCTAGGTATTTGTTAATTTTTCATGTGAATTTATTGCATATGTAAGTGATTGAATTAGTAGCACTGACAGGAACCCAGGCACAGTAAAAGCTTCCTGATCCTGACACAGCACTGCTCGAGCTGTACAGTCCTCACCATTAGCAATACGCTTCTGAAGCCCTGAGCCTTTCTCTCGAGCAGAGGCTGCAGAGCACACTGGAACTGGACTGAGCAAGGTATTGTTTCTGCGATGTGAATTTGCAGACATCCGTAACAAAGACTAGGATGAGACCACTACCTTTTTTAGATTAATCACCTCATTTGGACTCTGATGTCAGGCTCCAGGGAAGGAAGGCCAGTGCAAGCTAATATCATGCTACCAAGATATTGCAAGGTAAGTTTTGGGGGAAAATGTTAAAAGGATTTTGTATTTTGTGATAAAGAGACTAAATGCAGACAGACAGCTTGCATAAAATATATAATATACAAAAATCAGATTGATTTCCCACCTTTGAGAAAGAACAGTTCCAGACATTCAGAGGCTGGAAATCCTGGAGTGAAATCCCGATCTTCTGGTGCATCACTGAGAGAGTTTGCTTCAGAACAGCGAGGCTTTGAGAGCAAAGTAGGGAAATGAAAATTGTGTAGCTAATAATTCAAGCATGCAAGTCTACTGCCGGATATAACCATCTAAAAAGAACGCAGGTATCACAGCTGCTATGAAGTCCTTAGGGAGGCTCAAGACTTTTTGGGAACCCTTCCCTCCCTCCCTGCAATGTATTAATCTCTTGACCACATCTGTGCTTGGTTCTACATAAAGAATTCATACACGCAGACAGTAAGAGTCGGGGAGTGGTGGAAACAAACCTGCACAGCCGGGGATGCAGAATGTTACATGGATTTGGTATGAAAATCTCATATCCAAGAATAGATACAAATATTTTAAAAATGCATTTCAGATGTATTATGAATGTGCAGAGGGGCAGCCACGGCAAAACACTTCATGGCTGTCTTATAGACTTGATTTCTGTCGAGTCAGATTGTGAGAACTTGTAAGAATGAAATATGACTTCTATCTAAGAGTAATACTGCTGGAGCTAATGGTGCTACTAATGGAGCAGGATTTTCCTTGGACTAAGTGTGCCATAAAGCAGCCCTCAGTCACCACTTCCTGTTTATTTCTTAAGGTTTCTTCTCTAGAACAAACATATTTGTTTCAGTCCAAACTTTTGCTTGTTACAAAAAAAAAAAAAATCTTATTATTTTCCTTATTATTTTATTTTCCTTTTTACACCATTCATCCCCACACATTCTTTCACTTAGAAAGAAATGTAGAGGAGCAAAAGAGCCATTGTTTTCTGATTAACAGTGCTTCACTTCACGTGTTCTTTCTCAGTAAGTTGAGACAGTCTCTTCTCAGATTTAATTTAAATATTATTTATAATTCATTTGAACAATTTTATTCACTTAGTACAGTTAATTCAATGTTTTCATTTTTATTGAAAGTTATTGTACTGCTTTAAGCAAGGTATTTGGTTTGCTGAGTTTCCACATGGTGTTTCCCAAGGGGGACAGTACAGAACACAAAAGGCCCCCAGAATAAATTCTGATCCAATTTAACAACTACTGCAAGAGAAATAAGGAAAAAACTCAGTCTGATGGTAGCATGAAAAAATGATGCTTTAAACTAGTTAAGTTTTCACTGGAAGACAAATGTTCTGTGAGTGACTATAGACAAAAGTAGGCAGAAGCTCTCACTGAATGTTGAGACTTAAACCAATGACACATTTATGAACGGGAATTAAGCTACAAATTACAAATAGAAATATGTTGAGGTGCACAATTAATAGTACAACTAATCCATGGAGAGATTTTAAGATAAGATGGATCAAATTGTTTTCATCTTTTTTACCTGTAACATAATACAGGTTGATGAACTTCAACCGTCTTACTCAATCTTCAAGGTGACACTTTGAAAAAGATCAGCATACACTGAAAAAGCATCTAGTTTAATGTAAAAGACTTAAAGTGATGGGAAATCTCTATCTTCTTGTTCCCAACACAGTATTTCAGTTCACTTGCAGTGGACAAAAGTGGCAGCTGGAAGAGCTGGAGGAACAACCCTCCAGGCAGCAGCACTCTTGCTATATATGGCACAAAATGATCTTGCAGTGTAAAAGTTTCCATTGCCTTTGGATGAACCAGAATTTCACCTCTGGTCATGTTGAAGGAAATTATGATGAACTTTTAGAAAAAGGGTAGGTCAAGAAACAGAAAGGCTGTTTTGCTGAATGAACTTAAAATCTATTTGCAGGTATCTGCCAGGACTGTGCATTTCTGTATATTATAGTAAGCAAAGAATATAGTCTGCCTCCTCCTATGCAGTTTAATTATGCAAGTTTTAGAATTTTATCAAAAATTCCCTGTAATAAGATAAGTTCTCGTAGTTTAATTAACAAAATGGGCAGTGACAGTCTCTAGGACTTAAATAATTCCCCACCAAGAATAATCTGGACATGATTACAGATAAATAATTACTCTTTTCCTTATCCATGGAAAGGAACTAAAGTTATTCACCAGATGGAAAAAGAAATGTAAGAACCATTTCTGCCCACACTCAGAATGGAGGAAAAAAATAAGAGTCCAAACTTGGCTCATTAAAAGAAATAGGTTAGCATATGTCCCGATTTGGGAAGAAGGTTAATCAATAGCTAAAGAACACTAAACACACTATAGTTGGAGACAGCCCTTTCATTGAAGGAATACTAGAAGTCAAGACTAAAGGGAAGCTGAAAAGAAAAAATGGTATTGTTTCTCATAAATCTTACAGGTTAGAACAGCAAGTGTCTTGATTCTACTAACAACCTCTTATTTCCACGTTCAGTGGAAACGCAAAACACAGTATACAATGCCACCACCTCAAAATGCTTATTATTTATGGCAAACAAGCCCAAACTACCAAACTATTCCACACTTTGCAATTACATTCACAGGATGCATTTCTGTCCTGTTAATTCCATGAAAATGTTAATTTATTATATTAATTCCCTTTTACCAACCTATTAAGGTGTATGGTAGTAATTTCTGTGTAACAAATACAGAAATGGAGTGTACTGATTTGTACTGTGCAAAAATGGAACAGAAACATGGTGACCTTATCTGTGAGACACACTCCTCAGCGTTTGGACACTGACCTGAACTAGTCAGTCAGGAGACACTAAGTTATAGATACTTATATATTTTGAACTTTATGATAGTTAATTTGTTTTACAGAAACTACTCAATATCATTAATTCAAAGCTAAATACATGCATCATATTTTTTAATGCCGGATTAGGATTGAAGACAAGCCAACAAATAGCACTATAGGGGTTAAGTAGCTGAATCAACTTGTTTATGAAGCAAAGCCTACTACTTTTTTATTTAGCACAGTCTCAGTAGACCTGAGGTAGGGCAATGAATCTCTACGTGGATGCTGTCAGACTTAGCTAAAACAGCTCCTTGTCTTGAATTTCTAACATTTTGATGAAATATTTTTTCTCTCCCTAGTACTTTATTTATCCAGCAGCAAAGAAGCTGATACTTTATAATTCACTGACAACATTATGTGCCTGTACCTTTCCCTTGCAGCTTTATTTACTCAAAACAAAGCTATTCAAATAAGCCTTAATCAAGACATATCACGCTACCGTGCTGTGTTTGTACAAATCCACACATCCTCAGCTGGGAGCATCTACAAGGAAAACCTGGCCAGCGATGCCCAGTACGTGGAGCTGGATCTGTGTCTGGGGCTTTGTCTTACCCTGTGGTCACTGAAAGTTGGCGACTCCATCTGTAGGTTATGGCAAGCAGTTCCCTGGCAGTGGTGCCACATAGAGAACAATGCCAATAAGTTGTTAGGTGGAAAGTCATGGGGAAAGGCATCTCTTTCTTTTCTTAGCTTACTTTATTGCAATTAGGGGTTAAATTACATTAAAACTCTTGGAAGTAGTTACTAAAAGAATAATAATTAAAAGCTCCATCAATAACTACAGCATGATGTATAGGAATCTTGTTTGACTAAGGCCTATCTCATGAGTATCATGTATCAGTATTATTTAGATTACATTTTGGCAGTTCAACAGATCGAGTTGAAATATTCGAGTTGAAAGATACTGAAGAGTTTCCTCAGTAACTAAATGTGATACGTTAATAGCACAGATAGCATCTGAGGTACTTGCAATTCCCCCGTATGTCAGACTTGCTGGATTGTGCCATGCTACCCAATATAACTCAATTAACACTGACTTCATATGTGTTAGCAAGCTGCAGTTGTATTTCAGAAAAAGGAGATCATTTTACTGAGCAATTATACACACTTTTAATTACATTTAGTTCCCCTTCAGTCCCTCACTTCCCACAAAAAGTAGAATTTGAAGTGCTTTCTGCATGAAGCTATGAGCTGAGGATAATTTGGTGCCTAAACTTAACCAATACATCAAGCAGCGGCAACACTGCAAAACAACAGACCTCCAATGGCTCCAGGAAAATGGCCAGAACATTCAACCATGAGACAGAACCTACCAACCCTTGAAATAGTAAATTCCTCATTTTCTATTACCTAACCCCTACAAAAATACCATGGGCAGGTGACAAAAAAAAAAGACTACCAGTTTTAAAAACATTTAGCAGTAAACTCTGTGCTGGTTCTCACTGGGGGAACTTTCTGGTGCTGAGCATCGATCTGCACATCAAAGCCCTGTCTATGAGTGGGTAAGGCACAAGAGGCCAAGCTGTTCTGCAGCTTCTTGAAATAAAGCTTTATGTACTTTATCATTGCAGCAAATTGAAGTACAAGCCTCTTAGATGATTTCTCACTTAATCTAAAATGTGAAACGTATTTAAAAATAAAAGTTTTCCTGTAAAACTAGCATTTATGGCCAAAATGAGAGGATAATGGGAGCCTTGGGGAATGTAAAGCTATTTGTGTAGGATTATGAGGGACTTTTTTCAAACAGTATACTTCTGAACAGATTCAGCTCCATAGCTCTATTTACTTGAAAGTGCTGATTTTACCATGCAATTTCAATTCTCAAATGGTAGATTTAAGAGTAGACCATACAAATCAACCACAGCCTGATCCCATGCGAGTTTTAGATCATTTATGTATAGAAGATACAGGGAAAAAAATGGACTTCTTATGCAGATAGTTTGTATAGCTGTTACCTCAGGCAGAAAAAATGAAGGGTCAGACAGTCATTTGAAAGGTCACAGAAAGAGAACACAAAGCAATTTCCATTCTGACTTCTTACCAGACTTATAATGAGGAAATATTTAGTGATACCATGAAAATTGGTAGAACTTTAACCTCTCCATAATAAGAACAGTCTTGTCCCCAGAAAATCAACAGCTGCATCCTCATTACGACCAGTCACTAAGGCTAAAATTGTGACTTTTGGCAAAACAAAACTTGGGGCTTTTGTTCTATACATATTTATATATATATAAAATCACGAAGAAAAAATAAAGGAGATGTGGCATTAATGCAAAGCTAACAGTAAACACCAGAATACTATCAGCAAAGGAATTCTGAAGATTCTCACTCTGTTTTTATGGAATTCAATGTTTTCTTCTACCCTGAATATGAACCATAGTGCCATGCTAGAAATCATCCATTCACACCACAAAATTAGCAAATCAGTAGTGAACACTCTACACTTATATTTATTGGTGTGCTGTCAGCCCTGCACATACCAAAGGTCTTCTATTAGAATTCCAAGATATTTGAAAAGCACCAGTACTCTCAAGAGTATCACTGCACACATGGTTCACAGTGGCCATAAATACAGTCTGTTTTCTGAGGTTCTCTATGGCTCAGTTCCTCTCTTTAGAAAAATAATTTAGGGACATTACTCAACCTACCTTATAGAGATGTATCAAGCAGTTCTATTTACTGATGCTTATCAAGTGCCTCTAGGTTTTTAGAGTAAAGTCTGTAGGTTTTTAGACTACAGGTGGAAGAGGGAAACGAGTCTTGAAATACTGGGAATTGTTAACTATTATAAAACAGCAAGTTATTACTTTTGAGGCATAGGACAGGAAATCTTGCACCATAAAGAATTCTCCTCTATGAACATAGCATGAAACAAGTCAAGGAAGAACGTATATGCATATACTAAGAAGTAATCCGTTTTCCAGCACATCCACAGGGATGTGTGGGTAAACAGCTCAACCTGTTAAGAAGCAGCTCACATCAGCACTTTCTGCAGTATGACCTAACTACTCCATCTCATTGAGCTTCAGCATCTTTTGCTGGCTGGCTGCAGTTAACAAAGAGAGACAAAATGAAAGCTGGGAGAAGACATTTGCTTGAGAAAGCTGTAAAGGGAATCAATCACTTTATCTATTTCTTCTAGACTTGCAGGCACCCACCAGCGCAGTACAAAAACCTGCTAATTTTCCATTCGTACATGCAAGAAAAAATAATTTGCATGAGACTGTCTTTAAAAATCTACATGGGGAGTCTCAATCTAGATTCTGATAAGAAAATCATCATAAAACTTCATCACAGCCAATAGATTTATAGATAGAGAACCTGGATACACAAATATGCGATCACTCCCAAGTTTTTCAGGGACCTTGGATAATGATGAGAAAGATGTGCCCTGTATATATGTTATAAAGATGTGCCTTCAGTGCCTTTAACTTCAATTTTTACCAGCATCCCCATAATGTCTTAGCAAAACCAACAGCAACAACAACACATAAACCAACACAACAATGACAAACAGAAGCACTGAGTACACACCCATTCGTAGGCAGGCAAAGAAGTGAGAGCACAGCAGCAGCCCAAGGGCTCTGCCCTAAATACTCACTGGAGTAAGGGATGCGCAGCAGAAGCGAGGAGCTGGCTCTGGGCTCCGTCGCCCCACCACGCTCAGGCTGTGGCAGAGAAGTGCTGTGCCCACAGTCTTACACACACAGTGACTTTATCAGTACAGTATCCAAGGCATTCTGTCTTGTTTCCAGAATGCCATCGGAAACTGGGGCAGTAGTATCATCTCTGCATTGTAAGCCATAAAATGCAAAGAAAGGAGCTGCTTTTCTATTGTCTATGGGAAGTCTATGGCAGATTGGAAATTAAAGCAGAATTTGCATTCCTAAATTTCAGTATTTAAAATACCTCCCTAGGTGCCTTTGAAATCAGCAGGCTCCCTCCAAGGGCAGTGCAGGCTGTTCCTCTCACCTTCGCAGTTAAGACAAAGTGCTTAACTTAGGTTTACATGAATAGCTATCAGAATCCCACCTAGCAATGCCACCTTTTTTCTGCATTCAGTTCCTTCCCTCTTGCAAGAGCCAGTGCCTGAAGGAAACATGGCATTTGCAATTCCACTAAGCCCACACCATATGTGTGTGGAGCTGATCTACAGAAAAAATTCCTCCTCCTGCAGTCCCCCACGAAGCAACAACAATTTGTCTGACAAATTCATGCTTTTAGAGAACAACTGGAACACAGACCAATTTGCAGCCAGCAATTTTAATGAAACAAACAAGTCACATTTCCTACTGAAAATCTTAACACTGACGCCTCCTCCTTCTGAAGCTCCAGAAAAACATAATTGTATCAAAAATCTTTATGGAACTTGTTGTATGTCTGCTTTCAATTTTGCTCACACAATTTAAAAAGAAAAAGAAGCAGACAGACACTGGGAATAATCCTGAGCTCTGGGCAGAGCAAAGGCAGTTTCATTTTGCAAAATTTGTACTCTTTTAAAAATAGTACCTAGTGTACTGTTAACAACCTACAGGCAGCTGTCCCAAGCACAAAGTCTGAGTAAGCTAAATGCTGCTACCCTGCAGGTTACGTTCCTGGACACTGGACTGGGATCCTCTGTGCTCTAGGCTGCTGCAGTGGTCTTTGTCATGTTTTTGGCTCATCTTGCAAACAATTCCCTAACACGATACGAGAGGTGGCAGAGAACACTGAACGTTTCCAGTGCCGATCTGGTTGCAGAAGTCTTAGGACTATGGATGTTGGTTAGCTTCCAGAAAAGCAGTGGTACTTGGGTGCCTCTGATTTCTTAGTACAAGTGTAACCACAGGTACTAAGGAACCCTTAACTTCTCCCACTGCAGATCAAGTCCAAGCAACACATACCTGAGAGGAATGACTTGCCTCCAAATAATCACTGCCCGCTCCTGCTTCATACCATTCTGCTCTCAGCAGAAACACGTGCTGGTATTATAAGCCCTGATTCCAGCAGGATGGCACTTAATGTGAAGGGAGCACCACAACCACCTACTGTGATCTCTGGGGTAATACAAACCAAGGAATTTGACAGTGATTCCTCATTCAAGTCAAGAGTGTGTGTTCAGAATACATCTGCAGGAAAGCCAAGCAATGCTAAAGACAACAAGAGACAGACAAGCTGCTGCACCCCTTGGTGTGTGCACAGTCAAGCAATATGCAGCAGTTCACTTCAGATGCACACAGTGTATTTTCAGCGCTGTTACCTGCTTTGTCTAATTAGTGTTTTTCCTAATTTCATAACCAGCACTAACCATGTGGTAATAATTACATAGGAACAAGCTTGTCATAGCCAGGAGAGAGAGAAGGCATTTTGCTTTCAAATCTCCAAATTGGAGATTCATTAATAGAAATTATAGCATGCACACTATGCAGAAATACACAGAATTATCTGAAAATGAGTAGTCAGCAAAGGGCAGGTAGACTGTGCTGATGTCTCTGGGTGATATGTATGTTTTGCTGCCTTAGCTATTCTCAGCACTTTCTTTTGTCAAAAAAAATAAATGATGCTTTCTGAAAAATTCACAGGCAATCTAATGCTCGTTGCAGACTTACAACTGAAAATTGGAGGTATTTTTCTTCAGACTAGAATACAGGCAGAGTTTAATCCTCACACACTCCTTATCTGGGAAGCATTGATATTATGTAAACATCTGAGATTTAAGGCGATGAATTTTTACAAAAACGTATCCGTAATTGACAATAAAAATTGATTATATTTCTCTGTAAATACTTGCATAAACTGTACCAGTAAACTAAGGACACCTCTTCTCCTTACTTGTTTGCATTAGGTCATCCTTTCCACGATCAAACATTTTGTAAGGGACAACCAATTTCAGATGGTTTCCTGGCAAGACTGAATTTCACTCTTCTGTGATAGATAATCCTAACATCAAGCCAGCCTCCTTCTAAAACAAACAAGCAAGCAGTCAGCTGTCCAAGGGTCCAATCTAATTTAACATTGCTGGGAGCATCCCTGCTCTCAAAGCTACCCTGCCAAGCTCTCTTCCCTACTGATGGAAGGGGCCGGGCTCTGCAGGTGCCAGCAGCATGAAATAATATGACTATATAACTACTCCAGCGTGGAGTATGACATCAGATCTATCATCGCAAGCCAGAAAATCCATCAAATTGTGACTTTGTTCCCTCAAACACTCATTTACTACACATCATTGAGCTGCTTATTTAATATTTATGCAAACTCATCATGATGTTATGCTAGACCTAAGAAGCAATAAGGGCAAAGACAACTCATATCCAAGGAGGCTAAACAGAATCCTAAATACATAAAGGAACATTTGTTTCTACTTTGGACATAAGACCAACTTTAGCTTACGGCTTCTTTTGAGAGTCCCCAGGAGCGATACTTTTGAAAGTCTTTGTAAACCTATACTGACACACAGCTCCTAGAACTAGAGTAATCTTTGCACAACAAAAAAGAACTGGTGAGGTACTGCAGGGAGCAGTGCCGTGCAGCAGCTCAGCATGGGCACGAGCAGCTGGATACAGTTTGAAACAGGTGGGTGCTGCTAGCTCTCTTCAGAACATTTCCGTTGATCAAAAGCATACAGAGCAGCTCAGATGTACTTGGGCTGTTTTACAGAGGACAAGAGAAAACAAAGGGAAGCCCTTTCCTTTTGTGTTCCTCCCAGTTCCCTTAAGGAAGATTTTCTAGATGTAACCAAACGCAATCACCTAACTGCAGTTTCTCAATTACAGTTTCCTCTCCAGCACAGTTCACTGGCAGGTTTCTAAATTGGAAGCACAGTACAAACCCAGATGCCTTCCAAATTGGTCTGCGTGGCACAGCAATCAAACCCCTCAGATGCCACACTGCTGATCAACCCAGCCCTTACACTGTGGGCTCCGCTCTTAGAAAAGTTATGAACGCCATAATGATTTCAGCTCAAACTACTTATGACGCCAGAGGATTGGATCAGAATCCATGTTATTTGATCATTTGGTTTTGATCAGAATTCACTTTGGGGAAGGCGAAAGATAAAAGAAAGGAAATTCACTTTGATAAGAAGTTATTTTGCATAATCTTGATTACAGGACTTCATCACTATTTGCAAACTACAGCAGTGGTATCTGGCTTACACTTTACCATCCTAAGTAATTGAGATATAAAATAAGCATAAAAATAAAATCCCTTTAACTCTTGAACTTTTAGAGGTGTTTGAAATACAGATAATGTTTTACTAACAATTTCTCCCGTAGAATTATTACATTAATTTTATTACTCCTGTCATGCTCCGTCTGTTTAATTGGATAATAACTGCAGAGACATTGCTGCCATGTAAATACGTACAAGCACCTAACGGTGTTTATGCTAAGGACTCCATATGCCTTCCTGGTTAAATGGGAACACGATATTTTCGTGTGCAGCAAAGGGTGACAAGTTGCTTCATAAGCACTAATCACAATGGAAAGAGCAGAACAGAAAGTGAATAAATCCTGATATCTGACCATTGCATTGAAATACTGCTGCTAATAACACAAGCGAGGATTAAAAGTTGACCACAAAATAGTATATGTTTGCTTTAATAGCATGAGTCCTCCTCCCAACTTCCCCCCTACTGTCACTAGCCATGCTCTTTTTCTTTCTTTCCTTGTGTTAGTAGATTAAAGTAGCAGTGAAAAAGAGGGATGAATTATCTGAGTACAGAGATCAATAACTTAAGCTTTCCCCTCCTCACACTGTGCCTATACTTATGCCACGACACAACAAGTTCCCAGGTCATGTGTCAGTCAAGAAAAGCGCAGTTTGTTGCTTTCTAACCTGGCAGAATTTGCACACAAACAGGAGGTGAAGCAGAGTGACCACAGCCTTCAGTCAAGCTGCTTAGTATAGGCTCAACTTGACGGCAGTCCAATTTCTCTACAACTTCATTGGTTTCTGGAGTTTGTCTTCAACATCAAGAGTAGCTTATAAACATTTCTTTTATGGACGTGTCCTAGTGGAGGACCTGCAATATATCAGTGTTGTTAATCTCTGAAAACAGCAGGTGAGATGGTGTCAGCTCTTGGCAGTACAGCACTTAGTTTATAATAAAGGATGTTAAAGTTAAGCACTATCTGAGAGCGATATCATTTGAAGCTCTATAGATGAGTTACCAGATTCTCACCTTTTATAACTCAGTATAAGCTTGATTTGCTTCAACTGAATATTTTATATGCAAGAGAACCCTTTCTAGAGTACTGACAATTGTCAGTCTGTATATGTCAGGGCTGTATAAGTATAAATATTTTCATTACAACACATTAACAAATTCAAAGAAATGGTGCCTTTTCACTGCAAGATTATGAGGTAGCACAAAATTAAGAGGTATTTGCTTGAAGCCCTTCAGCACGCAACAAAAGATGTGATGCTGATCTCTTTACCCAGCAGGGATTTCCGAAGCGTCGAGCTCAAATCTAACATATAGGAAGGAAATACATCGGCACTATCAGGTGGTGTTTGAGATTGGGCTGTTCAAAGCAGTTAAGCTCTTCATAAGGGAACCACTGACAATTCATGATGTCACTTTGCATGGCTCCACTCAATGTCTGTACGTAAGTCCTTAATGCACAGTGGGAAAACTTACATTTCCTCCCCAAAATTTAGTTGCTTATCTCTCAATTTCCTTTGCCAGTGACATCATTCTTAGCAGCTGTCTTCCAGAAATATTGCTGCACATTTCCATAGTCATCTTCTCAAGGTGTTGTGCATGCTTGGGAATTTTCCATAAAAACAGGTCAGTGCATTTTTAGATTCCTTTAACTTTATTTATTGATTTAGGAGGATATGAGGAATAGGCATAAGTGAAGAGAGCTTTGTAGAAAAACAAGCATGCTTTTGGGCATAGCATGCCTTCTTCAGCAAAATCCAACTCAACACAGGCAATTTCAGTTAGATCTTCTTATATTGCTGGCAATGCTATTACCAAAAGGCTGTGGAACTGGGGAGCTAAGTCAAAAGAGGAGTATGGTGAAGGTTTCTTTACTTAATTTGGAATTCCAACATTCTACATGAAGCCAAATGAAATGTCTCAATCACAACTATGGGGAAAAGAGCACAGGATTTCTTCTGACCCACTCTTCCTTCCCTCAAGTGCTCATCAGTGCTTGTCGGTCTGGTTCTGGCTGCTGCTTCTAGTTTTAACTCCGACAAAAACAATAATTACTCTGATGTTGCTGTACAACCATAGAGATACTATTGCCAGCATTATTCTACTCTTACTAGACATGTAAAAGAAACAGTGAAATACCATCATTTTTATAGTCTTGTTCCTCTCCCAGAGACGTGGGAGATCTCCAAGTACGGATAGTTACTGTGACTGCAACAGACTGAGAAAGAAAGTGCAGTGAATGAGAGGCTATCATGTAGCTTCACTATTTCAAGATCTAACAGTAACAGAGCACCTGCACTGAAAACGAAGAGGAGGGGAACCAAGCGAAGCCAGGGAGAAATTGCTGAGGCCAGTAGGGAAAAGGTTAGGGAGCAATAAAGACAAACTTCCTCAGTGCTGAGATGACTAAGAAAAACTTATAAAATTGATGAGACTATAGAAAATACCAGCCTGCAATCCCATTAGCAAATAAAGACCAGCCTCCACGGTGATTCCTGGCAATGCCACCAATAGCTTACTATTAGATTTTTCCACACAGCAATACAAGAACTGCACAAATAAGCAAAACCCTGCTTTTTTTTTTTTTTATAAACAGCAGAAAAACAAGTCAGCAGTGTCAGTCAAAATTATCCTAATTAATTTACAGTTAATTAAATGTGAAACTCCTGAAGAACCAGGTATTTATTAGACGAACTGCAAACAAGTTACATGCAGCACTAGCTATTGCACCAGTGCTATGTTTTTACTCATGTGCATCAAGTACAAGACTTGGCTTTTTTAATTCTGAGCGTTCCTAAAAGCAGGACCACAAAAGCAGCACTTACATGACAAAAGGCTGAAGGCTTTGCAACATCTCTCAGAAAGATCATCCTAAGCACATAGAGCTATAGAAAATAAAAAGATGCGGTTGGTAGAAGACAAGGTCCAACAGAGCATCAAAGCTGACATTGCTTGAACAGCATGAATGTAGAGAGTACTGAGGATCACACTGTTCTATTTTCTTCCCAGGCTTCAGCTTGCAATGTTCATTAATAGCAAATATTTCTATTTAGTATTCATTAAGCAGAAAATGAATGGGGAGAAATGGTCTGGCTGGTTTTATTCCTATCTCTGGTATTAGTTCGCAAAAACCACAGGCAAGTTATAAATCATCTTGTAATAAGGCACTGCCTAAAACACAGAAGGAGAAGGCAGCGTATTTCACGTGCCTCTAGAGGCTACTAAGGAAAGAATAACAACATTGCCTCTAGACTGTAATAAAAAAAGAGACTCACTGAGCTCAAACAGGTCTAGTTCTATCTGTGATTACTATGAGATGGTACCAGCAATGGCCACTGTTCCTGGCTCTTCTCTGCCCTCATTGTCATGCATGGACTGCAATTAATGGCACAAGGATTAAAGTTCACTGGCAAGGTAAAAGAAAAAAAGGGCATTTCTGCATCTTCTCTGCTTTTGTATTTTTGCTTCCCTTGGCTTTGATTAAGCCCATCTCTAAAACAGGACCAAAATAGTTCTTTACTGTACGTGCAAGTGTTACTGTGGCTCTGCAGCTCAAGTACCCAAGAAGGTCACATAAAGTGCTACTTAACAGGGCAGGCAGAAGTCATAACTCTTTATTCACCGCCTTTCATCCTACAGCACTGTGCTTTGCTAGTCTAGCTGGCAGGATCTTTAGTAAGTCGACACAATTGTGTTTTGACATATGCTTTTCAAATAGCATAATGAGAAACATGGCTTGTCCCTTTCACGTATGATTGGCAGTAAACTTTATCATCTGAATAACAACTTTATTATTGTGATTATTTTGAAAAAAAAATCAGCTTAAAGCTTTTTTTGTTTTGTTTTGTTTTTAAATGAAGAAAGAGTTAAAATTTTGGCAAGGCTTTTCCCCATGAGTTAACTTTGCAACAAGCATGCGGTCAGGGGAGCAGCAGCACAGAGGTGCAGCAGTGCTGAGCAGGGCATCGTCTAACGCAGAAGTGTGCTGCTGTCTCCCAGAATCGATAGCTCAAGCTGGGCCACATGCACCTGAGGGAACGAGTGCCTGAAATAGGCATTCACAGTCATTAGAAACAGGAGCCACTTAAAAAATCCAGTGCTCAGGGAAGACTGATGTGTCTTAATTGCTTATTTCTAGGCTAAGGAAACCCTCCATGAGAGTGCTTCTAAAGAATCAGATAGCCAGCATTTCGGGTATGGAGAGTCTTAGTCTTAAGTGCTGAGGGCATTTTGGGACTGACAGGGTCTAAGTCCCCCCTTGTCTCAAAACATAGAAAAAATGCATTCCAGCATGCAGCACTCAAGCTCCCGAACAGAGATAATTCTGTTCTACAGTATCTGAGAAACCTAAATCAAAATTTGCCATCTTCAAGGTGTCCCTAAACAAACAGATGTAGGACAATCTACTATATTAAGGGCATTTCTATTCCTTCCTGCTGAATTTGCTCCACTGTGCATGGAATTGATTAAATATTCATAGCAACAGTCAGAAAAGTGATAAAAGCAAACTTGGATGTAGCCCAGCAGCCACAGCTGTCATGTTGGAAGGGAACAATCACCTGAGTTTTAGGCTTTCTTTTGCTACTCATTTGAAGAAAAATAATGAAAAGGTTAGCAAAGCAGGAGTCTGGAAATGAGGGTATTCCCTCTTAGTAGCTCTTGGTGTGCAAGTATTACGATGGGCTGAGGAAGCTTAAATAACTTTGGAAAGGAGAAATAACATGACAGAGGAGGATTATGCTAACTGTGGCTTTACTAGGTAAGGAGAAGGATGCTATGGTTGTGTGGACTTGGCGCACGCTGAGGCCTGCCAGACTGAGCCGAGCAGGAAAACTAGACATAAGAACATGTGTTTAATCAGTCTTATAGACACAAGATGAGATATTTCAAAGCTTTCAAGCTGGAGATGTACAGAAGTAAAATTTAATAGAGTTGAGAAATTCAAGGTAATTAACTTTAATGTAAAGGTCCCCATCCCTTGCTAAAAAACAAATGGAAGGAAAACCAAACACACACAAAGACCTTTGTGTGGCTTTGGAGAAAAGACTGCATTCCTTGGGCATTTTGGTTTGGCACTTGATCAGTAAAAATACATTTAGAACTAGAGTGTCTAGAGTGGAAATTCTGTGTCCAAAGATTCACCTACCTAGAGGAAGTCATCATGACAAGAGAAAGGCAATGCATAAAAGAGGACACATACAATATATAGTATTTAGTAAATCTGGAAAATAACCTGACCTGTGGACTCAATTTTGGAGACTATGTGAAGTGGTAGGGAACACGGACCACCAGCTGCAAAGCCATACAACAGGGAGAAGGTCTCACAGACATTCACAGCCCTCCTGGGTCTGTTCCACGCTTCAAGGAAGGCAGAGCTCTGTCTCCAGTTAACAAGAAAAGAATTCTGGACCTTTCTAGCACAAACAGCATATGTCACACAACATATGACACACACAATACATATGGGAAAGTACAGAAACAAAGAAAACATGGTAGCATATATATTCTTGGGCTCTAGACTGAAATGGCAAGAGATGGGCACTAAAGCTTGGGACTGAAATACAACTGTGCCAGGGAGAAGAAAGGAATATCCCTCCACACGACGTACTCTAAGTTGTACATTGAACTTTACTACACTATTAATTGCTCTCATCTGTCAGTGTTTTACATTGAAAGTGTGGAGTAAAATCACTTTGGCAATTCAGTCCACGTAATTAGCTATTTTACATCCTTTCTATTGTAAAACAATCTAGTCTCATTTTATGACTTGGAAAACTATGTGCTATCAATTTAATGATGTTAATAATTGTGCAATGTTCCAACCACTGTCAATAGATTATGTCATGTACACAGAACAGCTTATTATCAAGAGAGCAGATCTGAGATGCAAATCAGTGAGAATTTAATTATGCTAAAATGGATGCTCTACCATTCACCAAACTACCTATTGACAACATTCAATAAAACAAACTGAACACAAGTTGTTAGCACATAACTGTCACTTCCTTGGTTGTATAATTTGCAGAAGTTATCCCTTCCCTGTATACACATTCCTGCTTCAATAAGCAGAATAACAAAATACTATGAATTTCAGTTGACTTCAGTCCAAGCAGCTATGCACCTCAAAAAGGATCTTTCTTCCACGTATTTCCTGTTGTAAGTACTTCACTGTTTCCAACGGCTTCCAAGTCTCATTCGGTTCTTTTTTAAACAGCTGGCCCCTGAAGTCACATGATTACATTTAAAGCTCTCTATTTTTGAAAAAAATGCTTCTAGGTTTCGTGGCTGGTGAGAGAAACTTTAAAATATTTTTTGGACTTAAGATGCAAATAAAATAGCTGCCAGTTTTTGCCATTTCATTGGTTAATGGATTGGTTCGTATTTCCTAAAGGAATTCAGAAGTTTTTGACTTTCAAAGCCACCTTAGGACAGGTGAATCTAAGACATGAAATGTGCACACACCTGCTCCAGCTCAAGAATAGGAGTGTAAAACTCCCCAGGATGGGAATGTTTATGTGCAAAGTGAACTGTACACATGCACCAAGAATGTTAAAGTACGTATAAAAAGGACTTTAGCAATCAGTTCTGCTTAAGATGACTTGACTGCACTTCAAACTATGGATGACACACTAAATGGAAAGAAAAAAAGAACCTATTTTCATTTATCACCAAAGGTGCAAATATAGATATTTAGCAACTGATGTGACAGTAACAGCTAAAGTAGAAAAAATATCTTGATGATGAGGATATTCACTAAAAGCTCAAAGGTGCCAGATAAGTCTAAGTAATACACAACTACAAAAAAACAAACAAACAATTTTTTCTGATCTTTTTCACTGTAATATGGTCGTTCAAGTCCAGATCTCATCCACTTGAAAGCTGCCTCCATAGAGGTGAACACAGTTACAGTACCCATGTCGATCTCGACATGACACCACACGAAAGATTCATCAGGTTGCTTCTTCACCTTCCTAGAACTGCCCAGGCTTATTTTTTTCCTCTAAATTCTCCTAAATCCCAATTCTTACTGTGAAAAGCATCTTAGAGTAAGCAGCCCTTCTGTACTTAAAAGTAGCCAGATGTGAATCACTCTTCTGGGCTTTGCTGTAGCTTCTATGTCCCAACAGCATTTGGCTTATAAAGATATCTCAGTGTGCATTAAGCTAGGGAAACACCTAGGGATTGCTTATGATTAAAACTCTGTAGATGTTTATTTCCCTACTCATCCTGTTTAGTTTATCTTCATAACCTGAAAGACGGTGTAAAAGATGAGCTACATAAACTAATTAGCTGCAACTGAAACTGCATTCTGAAGAGGCATTTGCTTCTTAGTGAAAGCTGCAAGAAGCAGACGCCTTCTGGTTCTCTGAGCATGCCAGTTTATACCACGCTTTAACCTAGAAAAGTAAAACTTTCAAGTTCTCATCTCTTTCTTGTGACAGATACAGAAAGTGAGGCACCCCTTGTTGAAGGGGACGGGAGTGCTGATAAGCACAAATTACCACACTGTGGAAAGCTGGATCAGATTTATTATAACAAGCATGAATGGTCAGATTTGTGTTAAATATGGAGGACAAATTTGTTTCCATAACTTCATGCAGACCACTTCTATTTGTCCTTCCAGTATTAATAAGTCAGTGTGGCTTCTGCATATTTCTTTTAAAACATTTTTCTGCCTTTCAAGAGCGTTCTCATTATCACATACCAGCCCCCCAGCTTTGGAGCTTTTCTGGCCCTGCCCCTGGAGCCAGGACACAAAGCTTCAGGTCTGTACTGCATTTGAAGTCCTAAACAGCAGCAAATGTGTGCATGCACAAGCAGACAGCTCTTTTAGGCTTGCCTTTTTCTTTCTTCCCTAGCATTTTGCTGAAATCAATAGCAAGTATTAAAGTGTATGGAGAAGGCAATTATCTGAGTCAAATCTTCAATGTCAATTTGAGAAAGTCAATAGACAGCATTAACTGGGATTGGAAATATGCACATTTTCTCTTTTGTAGCCTAATTATTTTCTCAGCTTCAGTGGAATAACTCTGTCAGCCTAAGTCCTCATGGACAACCCTGTATGACCAAAGCTCACCCTATGTACATTAATAGAATTTATGTGGCAACCTCTGAACTGAAAGCTAATGATGAATTGGATGGTTGGTGAGTTTTGGTTGTTTTGTGTTTAGCAGAATGGATGTATTTCACTGCATAGGATTCAGCTGGCATGGGAGAATAGGCTGCAACAGTGGAAATATATATTTCTGCTGTTTTCTCCAATAAAATAATGTGTAGTCTCAGCAGTTTCTCATCCTCTGAGGAAAACTGCAAAGATTCAGTATATTGTAATCTGCTGTGAATTCAGCATCTGCTCACAATATCCTCAATAGGAAAAGTCGTTCCTTCATCATCTGCAGACAATTACAACAGAAAGACCTGCAAAAGATTCAGAGATCAGGTGTTCAAGAGGAAAATACTTAGTATGAAATGTCATTCTATTCAGGACCCTTCAGCTTGAACAAAAGCATCATGTAAACATAATACTTCACACTTTTGTTTCACTTCCACCTGCGCCTCTTCAATTCACTTTGCAAACCACTGAACTAAATACCAGAACAGTCAGAGAGAAGCGTTCTGCAGATTGCAGGAAGGAGAGGACCCCAGAGGTCATCACACTTGCACATTGAGCTCTGCATGTCTATCACTGACTACACACAAATATGCCTGCTTTGCACGTACAAAGTGAAATTTAAACTTTTGAATACTAACATACTCATTTTCAAAATTAATAAAGATGAGCATATGTGAACATATTGACCTGCCAGCCACAATAAGATCCGAGGGTCGGAAGTTTCAGTGTGAATCTCAGAGAAGATTCAGAGCTCCCTTCCCCACAGATAAAGAGAGAAAGGCAGCTCCGTGCTCCAAGACTAATTAAACTTGCCAAAAGAACCTATATAATTAAGGACACTATGGGCTTAGATGCATAGACACAGCCACCAGCTTCCTAGCCCAACAGAGAATAAGATTCACTCTGTTGCCTGCCCCAAATAGAAAACAACTCCAGTTACTTAAGCTGCCTTCATCTATTGCACAGAATCAGAGAACTGATGTTGGCAGGGATCTCTAGAGATCATCTAGTGCAATTCCTGCCCAGAGGAGGGCTAAGCAGAGCAAATTGCTGGGGGTCACATCCACTGGAGTTTCAAGTGTCTCCTAGGATGGAAAGTCCCCAGCATCTCTAGGCAACCTGTTCTAGGATTCAATTAAAGGACAAGTTGGCTTTTGGTTGATATAATATTTGTACTCCACCTTAGAGTATTCCCTTGCTGCTAATTTTCTCCAGCTCTGCCCTTCTGCCTCATGTTTCTCATACCAACACTAATGTCTGGTTCACAAGTCTACTACAAGCAAGAGTAGGAGGCTGGCAGAAGGAGCAGTCAGAAGAATGTGGGTAGTGAAGCAGGGGACATTTGACTTGTTTTTCACTTGCTTGGTGCTGAGCACATACCATTTAAAAAGTCCAGACCAAACACAACATCTGAGACACGGCGGAGGCAACCAACTGAAGGACAGGTTTCATAGCAGTGATTTGGTAGAAATTCTTGTGTGCCAGACATACTGCTATTGCACCTCCAACTTTTGCAGTTTAAGTAGATCCTACCATATTTTTTATATCACTAATTAAAATTACCCATACTTCCATTGTCAGTTTTCAGTGGGATGAATCTGTAAATATGAGTAAGTGTGAAGTTACAGGAAACTCTGGTTCCTGCTCAACTTTCAGTTAGATAAAGATAAAAGCCCCATTTTTGTGCCACACAGTAGCAGTCAAATTTAGATGATAAACTGCATAATCACATGAAATTCCACTGTAAAGGAGGTAAAAACAAGGTTTTAGCTTAAGTAATACAAAGGAACAAATGACTTGGGTACAAAATCTGGTCTAGAATGTTCAAGTGATTCAAGAGCCACCCAGACAGCAGTACTACAAAGACAAAAAAAACCCAAACTTATTTTCCTGTTGCAAATTGCTGATTTATCCAGCCAACCCTAGTCCACACCAGTGCTTTTCCACCTGCGGGCCACAGGCAGGGAAAACGCACAGTTAAGGAAAACTCATGGATCATGTTGAGGGAGAATGAGAAATGTCATTAACAGAAGCAAACTCACTGTGTAGAGGTTCACACCTCCACTGGAGGTCTGCAAGAGACCAATTCAAAACCGGTAGCCATGCTTCCCAGCTGAGAGAGAAAGGTCAACTGATTGATTAGAAAGCAAGCTTATGCAGTGGAGGGAAATACCCAAATCCTCGCTCATCCGTGGACTCGTGTGATTCTCAGTAAATCACTCCGTTCCTAAGAGTCTGCCTGCAAAACAGGGCACGCAGATCCTTACCTCTTGAGATCCGTGTGGGAATAACTACATTAAAGAAGCACACTTCAAATGGATTACTGTCACTAGGGGGAGGAACAGCTGCTGACTGAATTATTTCAGAAACATTCATAAAAGAAGCTACCTCTAATTATGAGCGGATTATCTGGCTTTACCACACCATAGAAGAAGGAATATTAGAAACAGCATCCAGTTAGCTGTGTAGGCATTTAAGAGACAGCCATGAATAAATGAAAGATTTTTGTGAAAAAAATACAGAAAAAAAACCCACAAAAACCGAATGTATCTCTCAACTGTCATGCATAAGATTAATCATGGGATAAAATCAGCCTCCACATTTCGCTACATAAACTATTCTACTAAACCAAATAGCCTACAGGATGCAAGAGAAAAATCAATCAGAAGCTTAAAATGAGTTGGGATACGATCAGCCACAGCATAGAAGAGATTTCATATTGCACTTGAAAGGAAGAATGAACTTATGCAGGAATTTGTTGTTTCACAGGTTCTAGATACTTCAGAACGACATTAAAATGCATCCCTTATCTTTTGACAAATTGAGACACAATAAAAGCTTCTAGCAATTTAAACAGCTAGTATTCCACCACCAATTCTGGGATAGCATTCAGTGGAAAGGTGATGACAAAAATTGCAGGAATGGAGACATGGGTTTTCTCTAGTGAAGGTTTCCCAAGGTTTAGCCTTGCAAACAGCATGCCCTATCTCTTGAAAACGTCTCTGCATCTTGGACTGTTTCAGATCACATAATATGGGCTGTTTTTTTAAGTCTTGGAATAGCATGACTTTCTCAGTAGAAAACAGGAAGAATATAAAAAAACCTATAAAACCAAAAGGTAAAAAAGAACTTTAAATGAAACATCTGCAAGCTCCCAAGGCTTTTATAGACAGTTTATTTTGAGGGGGATGACAGTTTTATCATTCAGACATTGCCTATGAGTGATTTCTTTTAACATTAGATAAGCAAATGAAAATAAGTATCCAGAAGCTGGACGTGTGCTCAGTGAAGGCTCTCACTGAAATCCACAGAAACACTTGGCAATAATTTTCTCAGAAATGCACCTGTAACTCAAAGTACTAAGAGATTTCAGTGAAATAAGACTGAAAATTTGCTATCAAGTTGTTACAGATTGCTTCAGTGCTGCTCTACCCAGTAACATTACTCTTCTGCAGTATACTGTAAGTTTCACTTTACATTTCAACGTCTACTTTTACACATTAAGTCCCTCTGGCATTTGTATTGCCTTTCAGAACTCGAGTCTATCACAAGTAATTGTAATTGATCTAGTGCATTTTCTGTGTGCAATACAGTGCTATTCGAATGTTTCTCAAGATGCTGAGATAATATACTTTCAATTTTTATTTTGGCAATAAATCCCTCCTATAAAATTCAGACTTACTCTTTGCTTTCCTAAACTCCTGTATAATTCACAACTCAAAGGCAAACTGCTTTTTGGTTTGCTGTATTTCATTAGTAAATACAGCAAATCCTTTGCAATAGGTTTATAAAATTAAAGTTCAGCAGTTTTGCTAGGAAAAAAAAAGTGCAAAAAATTCCCTTTAGAGGACCTACATTAACTGGTTATACACTTCTTTTTTAAAGTCTATCCGGACAGAATTCTGCACAACCAGCCTAGGGTCATCGTAATAATTGTGGAAGTCTTGAAGGGAACAGATAATAGTGTTCAAAATACACAACTTTGCCAAAATTTCAGTCTCTCTTAGCTTGGACAATGACAGATGGTAAAGAATGTTACAAGGAAGTGAAAAAAAGACCCTTGGAAAAAGGTCATCTCTTACCTATAGCAAGATCATCACCTATAGCAACATCATATCCTTCTAACATATCCTTTGTCCTAAGATAAAATCAGGTAAATATCCCTATGCAAAGTTTCTGTGCCTAAACAGCACCGAAACAACACCAGTATCTCTGACACAATAATAAAGAGAGCTACAGAGTTAAATTTGTTTGGCACACTCTTTCCTCCTAAGTGTATTAGCACCATTAGCTTACAAAATTTGGTGATGATTAACACAGCTCTGGAGAGGCCAATGCTTAAATGATTTAAGATAAGGGCTTGAACAAATGCTCACAATGCCTGAGGCTTAAATCCTGACACAGAAATGCATACGCATACATATGCTTAATGTTTCACCACATCAGATATTACACAAGATATTTTTTCCTCATAACAATGCCTCTAGTAAGGTTCAGCTCAAGAAACCCAGAATAGAATATGTAAAGATCCCTTACTCAGCCATCTTCCCCTATCAGCTGTTAAAAAATGGTTTTAGCTCTGATTATATTTCTGAAGTCTTTGCTAGAACCATATTCATCCAACCAAGAAATAGAGTGCCAATGCCACATCCTTAAAGGCAGCAAACCACGCAGAAGCAGAGTATTCAAAACACATCTGTAATCCTTCAGTAGGCTGAAACATGTTTACATGAGAACCCGTTCAATAACTCTGAAGAAAAAGCCCGTAATTGAAAATCAAGGACTGTTCACACAAGATTTCTCAACAGGAAGAAGGGAGTGAATGCTCAACTCATCCCTCATGTCATTTATAACGCAGAGATTCATTATTTACATCAAATACTCACTAGAGAAAAAGGCTTGCACTCCAACTTCTTACAGTTTTAAGCACATTTTCTTTTCTTTCTTTTGAAGATTTATTTTAGCTTAATGGCTATGTGAGTGACACTGCTTGGCAAAAACATTATTCATGATTTGTAGTCTAGCACCAGAAACTGGTTAGCGTTAGATCAGAGTTAATCATGAGTTTCTAGCAAGGATGCAAATAGGGACCAGTGGCTATATCACAATTAAGATGATGGAAAAGAACATGATGTTCAGCAGAGGAGGCAGAGTCTGCCTGCACCAGGTACACGAGCAGTGATTAATTTTATATAATAGCAATAAGATGCACTGAGCATGGACCTGTCAAAGCATTTGTGTGATTGCTTAATGCCAAATGATGTGCACCATCACAGAGTTTACAGCCAAAATGAACCACAATGCAATGAAAACAAAGTGGGAGCAAGTGGCTGTTTTTCTGTTAGAATTTTACCTGTGAAAAAACCAAACTGACGTAGATACATCAACACAGTGAAATTGTCAGAGGGCACAATTTAAAATTATTCCTCATTTGTGGCCTTCTGACCTAACGTAGTTGGGGCACATACTTCTTCAGAATCCTTATTATAGCCAGATTCCATGGTTTAGTCTTCAAAGCCATCCTCTCCAATTCCAACACAGATCATGTAAGAATTTCTCTTCTCAAAACAAAGGCAAACATTCAGACTCCGACAGAAATCTAAAGGTCAGGCATTTACATTTCCCCTAGTAAGTACCTTTTCCAGTTAAAAAAAAGAGCCATGCATCTATTCAGCACATTCCTCATTATTATAACATTTTTTACCCTTTAGAAAATAGAGGGTGACATATCCTGTTTTAATGAGAATACTGGTAGAAACCAGTTATTAAACAGATTAAATTTACTCTTTAATATCCTAATATAGAAGCAAGTGGCTTTTAATTTTGAAGCGGTTGTCTCACATAACACTGAGTGTAACATTTCTTTCTGTGCAAACGCACTAACGAGCCGCTGTCCCCTCCACACAGAGTACTGTTCATATGTATCCATTTCAAAGCGTGTCACAGACTGGGCCATCCATTCCTCCTAGCAAAAACAAATCAAACCAGATTAAAAGTAGAGATTAGTATCAGATTATAACACCGCAGTAAAGTGCAATTCGTTTCTGCCATCCGTGCCCACAAACCACAGCCGTTACACCATCAGCAATACTCATAAAATTGATTATGAACAATTTCAGGGGGAATCCTGTGGGAAGCTCCACCTTGTCAGAGCTGTTTTGGCCACTTCCTCATCTGCATGCTCTGCAGCCACGTGCTGCATTTTGGAAAAAGGAGGAAGTCTTTGGAAGTTCACAAGGACCAAAGCTCACTTGGTCTCTGGCAAAGGAGATTTAATAACTTCTTTGATGAAGGAAACTCTTGAGGAAGTTAGAGGATAGATTGGTGTCTTGTAGGAAGCACTTCCAATGGCTTAATCCCAACCCCACGCTGTGGTGTCCTTTACTTCCTCCATAGAACTAACACAAAGTCTGTATTAGCTGGCAAATAATAGCTAAGTGAAGTGGGGTTTGACAGGATGATGGTAAAGAAGTAGATGATTTATGCTCCTCTTGCTTGCACACAGAGCCTTCCTCCAGGGATGGCCAGCAGAAGGCAAGTTGCCTGCTGGACCCAAACTCACACCAGCCCGTTGGTAAAACAGCAGTGAGATCAGTGAGATTGTCTGGCAACAGCACAGATCTCAGCTGGACTTGCCAACAGAGGAGCTGTATTCAGCTATCAGCAATTCCACCTTCAATGCTTCTATCAACAATTAGACCAAAATCCTGCCTCTGCATGGATGCAGAAGTCCACTCACAATTGCCTAAAGGAGGATGTAGGATTATATGTACTTTAAGCTGATTTAAAAGATACTGCAACACAAGTACAACTACTTTTTTTTTTTGCTGTCAGATACATTGGACACTTGGGAGCTAGGAGCTCAAAGGAGGGCATACTGAAAGTTACAAAGACAGAATTAGGAAGCACAAGGCACCTGGCCTTCCTCAGGAAGCAGCAGATTCCCAGGAGAGGCCCCATAACACCTGAGTGCTTTGAAAAGAGCTTGCTGAATTCACAACATGGGTGAGGCCAAACGGCTGTGCAATGTGATGTGCCAAGAGACCCAATTAGCTTCAGAAGGTCCATAGACATAGACAGGAGGAAAATAAAGCTCTTTACATTACTGAACACTGCTCCAAAATTAACTTTAATCTTTGTCAATAAACTGTCCTCTTGGAAAAAAACATTCCTAGAGTAGATTTTCAGCTTCAGGATATTTTTCAGCTGCTTGATACTGTGATAAACAGCTGCTCCCTGTCACAGCACACACACCACAGCCATACTGTGCACTGAGAGCTCGAAATTCATTCTAAGAAGAGGACTGTATAGCATAAAACCAAACAGGCTACTCCCAAGGCCAATTAGTGCTCTGGACGTTAATAATTTAATTCCAGTTTTTACCCTTCAATGTTTGATCATGTGATATACATTTGTTCTCAGAAAGAATTGTGGTGTGCTCTCATCACTACCTGATACTTTACAAATGCAGTAGGTAAGATAATATGGCAGTGTGAAACCTACCAATTTTGGAAACAATGCAACTTTTCAGCTGAATCTTCAAATAGATTTATGCCCCAATGTACGTTTAGAGAAGCACTAAGTATAACCCAACTGACTGCAAGTGAGTGTGTGTTGTTGAAATACAATAGTACAATAGTTAAAGCTCTAGAACTCCCACATTCATGTTTCTGCAGCTTCTGAATCTTCTTCATGGCTTCTTTACAATAAGACTCCACTCTGGAGAAATGAAATGTTTCACTGCACTGAGTCTTTTTACTAATTTGAGCTAGAGAAGAAGTTCATTATGCAAGGTAGATCACGCATGTTTAAAAGCTTAATTCTCTAGATTACAACTTAAAAGAGAATGTGTAAAGTTCAGCTAAAATATCCCTCCAAAACAAGCAGATGAGAAAAACCAGCATTGTGCCTCAGAACACAAAAATGCCTATAGGCAGACAGCAGCTGGGGTATTTTCTAAGTGCACTGCATGAAGATGCAGAGCTATAGGAGCACACAGGTCACACGTGCACAATATATTTCTGGGGCTTAAGACAAGATCTTCACTGTTTACTATCAGTTTTAACTTTATACCTCAATAGGAAGTCCAAGCTCATTTCCACAAACAGCTGAAGTCTGGATGCAGGATTGTTCAGAGCTTTATCAAGTCACAGCAAAGCTTCAGTTGAAAATCAGCTTAAGCTACAATGCACAAAGATTTCTCCAACCATTAATATTTTTGGATGACCCTGAACAGATGCCATCCATCCTTTATAACCCCCCCTTTTTGTGAAAAGCTCTAGGGAACTGGATCTTGATCTGCCACTACTACACCTAGTTGCACATGTCTTGTGAGACTATCAAAAGTAGCAAGATGATATACCTTGCTGGAGACCCAACAACACAATTAGAAAAAGAATCACTGTAAAAGGTAACACAAAGACTGGGAGCTAAAACACAGGTTGAACTAACATATGTTGATAATCTGCATGCTGTCATAACCTTATTAAAAACATTACTATGAAACAGATCTATCTCACCTGCCCTCAAACCACACGCACAGCACAAGTTGCAGGTGTAAGCTGGTACCACGAGAGCAATGTGCCTGCTGCTATTCCAAGGGGCTGTGAGATGGCTCTGACTTGAGTGGAAGTTTTCCAGAATCCACAGATCCTAATCATTATGCATAAAGACTGAAAGTGCACCACGATGAGTTATTATTATGAAGGCACAGACCCTGAGCTCCACTCACTGTAGCTCGATTGCTCCCATGCATTTTAAGCTATGCCACAATTGCTATGGCAAATTCCTCAGAAAGCTTAGGCTGTCAAATCCAAGGGAAGATAACTGATTCTTACCCCCTCCGAGCCTTTCGCCACAATAACGCACTAGAAAAACAGAAATAAATCTGCACTATGCACGTGAGCATAGAAGCAGAGGGAAATTCAGTGCTGAGTACATGCTTATAATCTCACTTCATCACATCTAACACCTTTCCCTCCTATAAACCCTTGGCTGAGCTCATCCCACAGCACACATTGTGAGGGCTGATGATCTCAGTTTTCTCTTTCACTTCTGACATATCTCATTATCTGTGTTCTCCCTTCTATCTGACCTCAGCAGTTTTCACCTCAACAGCTGTCTCCATTCTCTCGAAACAAGTATTTATAAGGAAACTTAATCCCTGATTTGGAACGGCAAGTTGCTGTGAAACTGAAAACAGGACTGTGACTTCTGTCAATATCTACTGAATACATGTGCAAAGTAAAACTGATATGGAGTACTTACAACCCAGGTTTCCCATGGCTTGCCTGCAGCTGTGCACACTAATGAGGGATGACTTCAGGCTCTCTCATTTCTAAATATTCATGACGTGTCATGATTATAATTCCTGACCATTCATACAGTATATTCATGAGCTTCATTCGCTGCTTGGAACTACACTTAGGTCACATCAGAAATTTCAGTTCAGACACTGTTTTGTACGGGATGAACAGGAATTGTATGCCATTTTTTAATGTTTATTTTTAAAGGATTCTTAATGTTTTTGACTAATTCGGGAATGCAACTGATTACGACAAGAGGAGGAGGACTTATTTTGGTAAATATAATTCCTGCTTACAGGATTTGCTGAGCACCCCTTATAGCTGGAGAGGGCAATGAGATTGTGAGCATTTACCATCTTACAGGGTCAGACCATCACCACTGCCTCAATTCCACCGGGTTAATGCTCTAAGGGCAGATAACAAATGCTGGCCTATGCCACATCCTCACCTATTAATAGAGCATTATATTTAGTATCTAGATGTGAGAGATTTTGGTTTTATACATGTTCAGATAGACGGATATACTTAGATGTTAGACAAGCTTTCATTTTTCACACGTACCTACAACTAGAACATGGGATATAGTTCCTGTATTTATAATCGCATTACTCAGACCTTGATGAAAATAGAGGGGATATGCAAAACTATCTATTCCTGCTGTGAACTACCAACAGATTGGCTTGAGGAAATAATTGCAAAACACACTGTATTCAGGTTCACACAGACTTGCAACACAGCAACACTAACAAAGTTACACAAAGGCAGCAGTGTAAAACCTTACAATAGGAGTATTTGTTGCATTTTAACCTGGCTTGCTAAGTGCTAGCTCTACACTACAAAAGCTAGCAACTGTTGGGGATTTCCATAAGCCAAAATGGTATTGTAATTTTTCAATATCTTGTTTCACAGCTTAGATTTCCAGCAACATAGAAGGAAAACAGAGTGTGTTTTTGTTGTCCTTCATTCACTTCAATACTTTTTATATACAAAGGAAGTAAAATTTTGACTTCTTGTAGTAATAATGGCTGCAGTTTAAGTATAGTTTCATCCTTTATTTCACATTACTAACCAAAATGCTTTCCCTTGCAAGAGGTGAGGGACAGCCATGCTTACAATTTACCCCTTGTGCCACATTCCCTTTTCTCTTTCAACCCACCTATCATGTGGACTCACTCTTTGCCAGTATGCTCCTATATGGCCTCTGGCTTTAGTTCACAATTCTGAACCACTTTTAATTGCATTTTCTACAGCAGAAGTTTCCTCACATCCATCCACCCAGCAGGACGCCAGGAAAAAAACCAAAACATCAAGCTCTCGGGGGCTGCTCTGCTCTACTGCAGAGCCAACAGGCACCTGGCAAAGATCTCCTGCTGACTGCTAAGCCTTGCCATCAAATTCAGAGATTCCTTTACATCTCTCTGCTCCCGCTGCTTTTATTCCACTTGCTGCTGACATCAGGTAGTTCTTACAAAATGCACAAACAAGAAAAGAGATAAGCTTTGAAAACTTGTTTTTCTCATCTGCATTTCATCCCTGAGAACAGTGAAACCAGCCCCAAAAATAAGAGGTGTAAAGTAGAAAGCTCTGAAACAAAAAACCGAACACTTCTGACTGAACGTATGTAAGTTGACTTTAAATGTCCACATTTCTTTTTCACTGAAAAGGATTGACTGGTATGACTGACAGCTGCACGCAATTTCTACAAATGTTCAAATGATCATAGGTTTGTGGAGAAATAGAAAAGCTACAGATCAGCAGCACACATCGAGTGAATGCGCCTTCAAGGTGTAAGTTTGGACAGGGGCAAGTCTCCATTGCCATTTCATTTTAAGACGCCCCTATTTATTAATACTATGAAATAAGGTATATAGCTCAGCACAGAACACAGAATTTCATAACTTACGTCACTGAACCCAGAAAATAAGATAGAATCTGCTTTCTGAATAAAATCTTCTCTCCCAAGGAGGCTAACACAGCTTGGTCCTTCTTTGTTCAAGCTTTATAAAAGGAGAGAAAGCATTAGAAACATCAACACTGCGTTCAAGGCATAGGTAATCTTTCAGGGTGCATTTACCTGCACCCTAGTGAGCCTCACTGTGACAGATATAATAACCCCATGACAGCTGCTGTATGAGTTTGTCAACAAAAGCTTTGTCACATGATTCATGTGCCACAAAGCACACTTCCATACTTGTTTTAACATCAAAACTGTGTCACGGAAACATTTAGAAGATGAATCAGTAAGAGAATCTTTTTATAGATCCCTAACGGTGGGAAGCCTGCTGGTTCTGAAATGCAACTGTCCTGCTGGGAGAGAACAAAAATGCGGAGCTCAAGTCATGACAGAGTTTCTTAGTTGATGCATCATTCAGGGAAAGAATTAACTATGCAAAGACAAGGCTTATTTACCCAGCAAGAAAGAAATAAGCCTCTTAATTTGAGATTTTTTTGACAATTTTTGACCTTTGTTATGAAGTGATTTTCTGTGCAAAACTGTCACGCTCTTATTTTAAGAATAGAACGAAAAATGAAGGAACATAGATTCACATGAGTGTCCAGTCCTCTACAGTAATAGGCCACCATCTTCTCCGTAGGCAGATAACCACTTTAAAAGTAATTTTTCCCCACTGCTGAGCACAGGGCCAGCAGTTCCGCTTGGGCATGGCTTTATTCAGAGCATTCTGTAAGGTCTCTATCTTTCGGTCCATACAAATGTCTTTTTCTAAATAATATTTAATCAAATTATAAGTCAGGAGAAACGCCAACATTGTACAACAGATGCTGCACTATAATCTGTGTTCGTAAGAAGCCACAGCTGTGCTTTGTTGGTCCGCAGTGTAATTCTAACTTGCCAGTTTCATTAGAGAGTACTTCACGGGCTGATTGGTTCCAGGTATGATATTCAGTATATCAGGATAGTGGGCAACATACATCAGGCCAAGCCTCAAAAAGTGCAACAGAAATTCCTAATGTTAGTTCTGATTTCTGACTCATTGAACACGCAGTTCTCAGAGGACAAATTTCACAGTGTTGGTTTATTTACAGAAGAGTAAAAATGAGGGTCAAAGAATCAGCTTACATTACTGTTTTACAGTAGGATGTATACAAATATGTTTTACTAGGAGGATGTATACAAATCATTACTTGAAACAGATAGCAAGTGATAATTTGAAATAGAACACCATTCTGACAAAAGGCTCTCTGGTACCTTTTGGGTTCTACTACAAAAAGGAAGAAAGTGGCAAGAAAAAGAAAGAGGAAGGTCAGCAGAGAATTCTAAAGCCAATGATAAAAAGACACAGAACAGAAAGGTACATTCATGAAAGCCTCTCTGCACAACATCACACCTAACTTGAAGCGTGAATCTGGGAGAAGAAAGGTAACACCTCTGCAAATTCCCCAGAAGGTCGCTGAAGTCACCGGGTGTAACAGCATTCTGCACCACTGAAGTGGAGAAGAAATACCAAAGCAAACAGCAAAATGGCTTCCATGGGTGCATGGCATGAGCAGGCAGTAATTCAGTCTCTCAGCTTCATTTTTCTCTGAACTAAGGGGACAGCTAGACAGCAAACCTTCTCTCACTCAGGGACAGCATTAGAGAGCTGAGAACTACAAATTCCATGAACTGATATTTTTTTGTTATAAATGAATGTATATTTGAGGATAATCCCTGTGAGTTACAAGTGATGTACAAAACAAAGCTTTTTTGGTAACTGTTATATATGTGGCTAACTAAGGTGAGCACATATAGACTTACAGCTTTAAAAGCCAGGAATTATCGGGCATTACTGCATCACATGACTCATGCAACCCCCAAATGTAAAGCTACTTGCTTAACACTACAGAAAAATCCTACCAAGAACCCTTGCCAAGTTCTCCTTCTCTTAGCTTCTACAGCATTTGTAAAAACTGAAAACCATCCATGATTTACTGAAGCCTGTAATACTTCTTGTTAGATTAAAATAACTGGCTTGAAATTGTGAAAGCCAGGCTAAAGAAGTCAGGCATGGTAATAGCAGCTCCAAGGTGGGCAGCTATGAGACAAACAAGGCCGTGTTTTGTTCTTGACCTTTCTCTTGTGCACAGAAAGCCAATTGTGCACGTAGCCTTTGCTTTACAAATCAACAAGGAAACTTCATACTGGCATTTCACATCACAGCACAAAACACACGTACTGCTTGTATTCACTGCCTGTATTTCGGATCCACACTTATCCTCAAAAAGATCACTTGTGCACACAGTCAATGCCTTGTATCTATTAACAACTCATGTCAGGCTACCTATATGTATTCCTCTACTTGTGAGAGAAAAGAGGTGTGAAAGAGTTTTTTTCAGGACAACACAGTAATATTTGAAAGGAAATGGACCTTCACATAATACGAAATAAGAACAAGTTCTTGGTCTACCTTAGCTAAACTGTCTTCAATCACTGGCACTGTTACTGACCCAACAAATTTACTCTATTAATGAAACGAGACAAAATATGTGAAAAACTGAAGTGTGGTTGATGAGAGGACATTTCAGTTCGGAAAGGAAAGTGCAAAAATGGCTCCAAGCTCTCCTTTTCACTTCACTGATCACGAATCAGCTGCTCGAGTTTATTGGCTGCTAATGATTCCAAGGGCACTTCATGTTAAGGTGTGAAAAGGAAGGGGAACGGAAAATCCTGACCATGCTGCGTACACTCAGCTCAGCCTTCACAGCTCAGCCACAGCTTGGCGGGGTTTCAAATTAGGCAGCTCCTTTGTGGAGCCAGGTAACACCCCCCCCTGCACAGGGAAACACTGCTGTGTTCTCATTCTGCCAGGCATTCTGCAGGAGTGCACAGCGCTTGGCCTTCCTCTGACAACATGGAGCTACACCGCGCCAATACCACAGGCTGCCTCTCTCCTAGAAGTCCTCATTCCCTCATCTATGCCTGATGCTCTCTGGCACAAGTCCCTTGGGACCATCACACACATTTCTCAGTCTTCTTTTCTGCTCATGGACATCCAGGGGAAGTAATGATTTGATTCACATTTTACGAATATGCAAGTTTAGTTTCTTAGAGCTTGAGATTTTGGCACTTGTTTGGTATGTTATCCTACCTCCCTCAGTTAATTCACTGGAGCAAACTCTGGGTTGAAGCACATGCCATTGGGCCTCTCACTGCTATCACCATCTGTGACAGCTTCTTTTTTCCTCAATTATGCTCATTCTATCCAGGCTAAAAAAAATCTTCCACTCCTTGCCAGTCTAAGCATATGCCTATACGTTTGTTGTTGAAGTAACTGTTGCTGATCCAAGTTGACAATGCCATCTTTCATACTATTTCACCAGGGTCTTGTTAACATGAAATGCTGTAAACTTAATGGCAAGAGTCACGTTTGGATCAAGCCTCCCTTATTTACAAGGCTTTCAAAGTGAAATAAAGCAGCGAAGCGTTTCAGTGAACACAAAGTTCATAGTGCTGCCTGACAGACTGACATTAGCACTGCCAATAGAAAAGCTATTTTCTGCCTAAACCCACCAGGAGACCAGTGACTTACTGCTGGACAGCAAATCTACTGTTTCTTTTCCCCTGCTGGCTCAGCTGCACCCTTCTGAGCAGAGCACAAATCCAAGAAACATAGGACGTTTCAAATAGGAGGTATCTCTATCTTATCCTCCCCACCTCCTCATCATGGGAGGGTGCTAGATGTACCCTGACCACCTCCCATGTGTTTGTCAGCTACATCCTGGCTATAGCACAAATAGCAAACACAAGCAAGCTGCTTTCCCTTATTACCTCTCATAACAAGAACATTTATTGAGGCGGCCTGCAAGCACTTCACGGCCTTCACTCATCCTTGCTCTTTAACTTGATCAAGATTTATTTTGATATTCAAGAGCTGCTCATTCTAAACGAACGTGTTCTTGTGGAAGGGCATACAAGCAGTGTATAGCACTGGACTACAAGATTAATACAGATTTTTTTTTCTTGATAGAACCTCTGAGGAGAAATAACTCTGACAATAGCTGTCACGCTGCTGTCAGACAACTTAACCTCTGCAGCCAGAAGGGATCATGCCCTGAGCTACGGGGAAGATTTAGTTTAGCTTTAACCACGTAGGACAGACTGGTCCTGCATTTGACGCCCTAGATGAAGAGGCAGAATCCTCTAATTAGTCCTACAATTCATCCAAGGGATTTTCTACGTGCCAGAAGACAATTCTGAAGTACAAGCAGTAGCATTTCTACCCCAAGAAAGCGTTAAAAAGTAACAAAAAAAAAAAAAAAAAAAATAAAAAAATTTAAACAAAAAAAAAAAAAAAAAAGAAAAAAAAAAAACTCTATAAAAAAAAATAAAAAAAAAAAAAAATATTTATAAAAAAAAAAAAAAAAAATCAAAAAACAAATAAAAAAAAAAAGAAAATTTTATATAAAAGAAAAAAATAAAAATAAAAAAAAAAAAAAAAAAGAAAAAAAATATAAAAAAAATAAAAATTAAAAAAAAAAAAAAAAAAAAAAAAAAAAGAAAAAAAGAGCAAATGATTGAACAGAGAACAAAGTGTATCTGGTATTAGCGACGTGCTAGCAGTAAGAAATATAGATATTGCCTTTGGGTCCTTGCAGCACAGACCCAATATTAATCACTGTCCTTGGAGTCAAATGAATTTAAATCCACGGAAGCCAGTAAGAATAACACAGAAGAGTATTTTTATACAAATGCCATGGATATGGCCCATTGTGCTAAAAATGGTATAGATAGGTGAATGAGTCTTTAACTGCCCAAGACAAAGCTGAACTTCTGATTAGGTCCTAATTACTTTTTTGTGCCTCAACTTTTTTTTCATTTTCATAATTAAATTTCTGCAGTATTAGCAAAGTTCCTTCTCCACAGCAGTAGTACACACCAAAAAATTAAGAATATCTTAAGACTATGCTCATAATACCTCAACGTTAAGAACTTCTTTCCTGAAGGTTTCTAGACTGTGTGATAAGCGAAGAGCTAAATGAAGGGACAGTAGCATAATCCCCTCCAAATGGGCTTACACGATGCTGATAAGGCTGCTTTTGCAGCATTAACATACTTCAGATGAGATCATTCCAGGGCAGAAACTGTGCACAGAGGCCATCACCAGGTCAGGGACATTAAGTTATTCTGCAGGCACACCGTTATTCCACTGCCTCTTCTACTACTGCTGCTGTCTGATAAATGGCAAACTGCTATTTTTAAGGAAGAAAAATAAAGGGGTAAACATATCCTACTACACTGTATTAAAAATAGAGCTTTATTCTCAACAGTAAGTACACTAAGACTCAGAAGCCTTTGTTACCAAGAACACACAGCACAAGAGACACAGAATAAAGAATTTGGGGTCAAGGATATAGCCCAAGGCCTCTTTATCACCAAAGTGCTGTAACAGCTCTACTTTAGTTTCCATTTGTTGTAGAAAAGACTCAAATCTTTAAGTTCTGGCAGAAAAATGACATCATAAATTCAAGGGTAGCAAATGCTTCTGTTAAGGAGGAAATCAAATGTTTATTTTATAGAAAATGTTAAATGTATCCTGGCAGCATTCAGGACGTTGGCTGGCGAGAACACGGTTATTTCAAGAAATTAAATCTTAAAAAGAATAAATTCAGTCATAACCACCCTGACCTGTTGATTTCAAACCCATCACTCAGTAAGATGTGTTCTTATCAGTTCATAATGTACAGGACTAATCACAGGTCTGATGGGAAAGTAACTGCAATCTGCTTCAAAAGAAATCCAGATCATACCCTTCTGTCTATTTAACAAAGAGCCAAAGATAAAGCAGAAATGCTAAGCAGAATTAAATCTTCTCATATAACACACAAGTCACTATATAAAAGAGTTAAACTGAAGGCGTGGATTTTGATCACATAACATTTACCCCAGCTTTACAGAACTCAAATCCAGAGATTTTCATCCTAATCTTCAATAAGAGTTAATACTGATGAGAATACACTACAAACCGTCTTCCATGTCCAAGCTGTCTCTTAGTAAACAAAATCAGAATGAAAATAACAGTTATTTTAGAAGTAACACTTGTTTAAAATAGTTCTGAAATGAGGTACCTAGCAAGAGACATCTGCCAAGCCATTCATTTGAGTATCTTAATATTCAAACAGACTGCAGAACTTTATCTGAATCTCAAAGCAACAGGGCATCAGACCAGCTGCCCTCATTCAACATCGGTTTTACCTTTCCTAAATAATAATACCTTGTTTCAAGGTTTTCAGAGGAAAATAATCCCTACAGCAGCATTAAGTAACAGCCTTTTTTTTTTTTTTTTTCTCCATCTGGTAACACAAAACCCAGCGGAAACAACAGAAAACCCTCATGTCCAGCAGTTTTGATTAAAATTTGTTATACTCTCTACAGGTTTGCCAGCTCTTTTCTATGCAGAATACCTCAGTTTCAGGATTTAAACCATCTTAAGTCTCTCACAGAATTGTAACTACCAGATATGATCGGATTAGTATGCAAGCAGAGCCTTCTTTTAGCTCTGTAAGAGAGACTCTTTTCTTTTAATTTGCACTGCTTTGCCTCTTTTTCCCATTCTAAATGTCTGCCGAGTCTCTGTCCGAGCTACAGAAATCATACACAAAAACAAGAGCGGACAAGTGGGACCCAGTTCCGTTCTCAGTTATGCAGGTGTACAGCTATAGAATGAATGGACTCAATGATACCCAACTGGAGGAAGAGTAAAGTGCTTCAGCTTGCAAACACTGGGAAAACATACATTTCTTCTATTTTCCAGGAAGACTGAGCAAAGATTATATCATTTTAACATTAAAGTCTGTATCATTAAAAAAAAACACACACAAAAAAAAAACACCACAAACTTGCATCATATTCCAGGCACAGTTCTAGTTATCTGCTATGCCTATACACTTTTTGGAGACAGAAGCAGCCCACAGACTTATCGCTCCCCAGTGATCATCCTCTTTATTCTCTGCAAAAGCTAGTTTGAGATTGAAGACAGAAAGCTACAAGGTACATAGAGATAACATTTTATGCTTTTGCTTTATTAATTGCTAAACTTTTGCTTCTCAAAACATCCCGTATGAAAGTACAGGAACCCTTCCCAACAACAGAGTTTAAAAGTGCAGAACTGCAAAAACATATCCAAGCAAAATCTGTTCTAATCGAGGTTCCCAACATCTCTAAACATTTGCGATGCAAAGAAATTAGTGTTCATCTCAAGCTTAGGAGCTCAAGCCTTTGTCTGAGGCTAAATGAAAACAGCTATCAGTTTCATTGAGGGCTACCCTACCACTACATCAAACTTGTTTTTAACCTATAAAGCATTTTATATAAAACAGGCTCAGAAACAGCTGTCTTGTAATCAACAATTTGTTCAGACTGATGTTCTACATTCTGAATTTCCTATGAAGACTATTTTTCACTCCTGGTCTTTGATAAACCTCCAATTTTTCCACCTGAAAATTACCAGCTCTCAGATATTTTTTCCTTAAAAAAATAAAATTAAAAAGCACAAGTTATTGTTTTTTGAACTACTATTGTTACTCAGTCATACCATCAGCTCTATGTTCTGCGTAGCTGTGGCGTTACATCCTGAAGAGCATTAACAGTAACACAGAAGTTCTCCATCAGCAGATCACTTCTTGCAGCCCAAACTCATGTCAGCTGAATTAAACAGATGAGTCATTATTCTGGATTGACATCCTTGGTGTCGGGGGCAGACTGTGAAAGAACTGAAATAATTCTGATTTCTACCCCCTAAAACTCAACAAAGTGATTCTTATAGAAGAAAATATGTTAAAGCAATGTAATTCTTAAATAGTTTGCAAATCAAATACTGAAATGTTTACTGGCTGTTTCAAGGCAAAATTTAACAATTTTTTTTTACTAACAATCCAACTTCTAGCCCTCTGGTTACCCAGAAAGTAAACTGCTTCAGCAGTAACATTATCTGTCTCAAAGGAGGAAAGTACAGACTGACAGTACAGCCTTTAATCTTAGTTCATTGCTGTAGGCTGTTAGCCCATGTTCTCTGAGCATGGTAGGAGATAACGCCACTCAAACCTGGGTAGCAGCTTTCAGGGGCAAGGACCCCTAGCACGTTAGAGAGAGTGCAACACATTATGTGCTGGAGCAAACTGGTTCACACATTGTGCGCAGTACGCAGGTGCTTAAACACTGGTGACAAATACACCTCCCAGTCTGTTTAGTTTGCACATGATCTGAGCACCTTGAATTCCACTTGAACTAGTACTAGAGGAACGCCATATTCTAACTCAGTACACGCGTTAGAGTAACAAACTAATCCTGTTACTATTCATATGCTATGACTGTGGCTCGTGACACTGAAGTCCACCAAGTGAACCCCAATTCAAAATGACTAAATATTTTAGTGTTAACTCTCTCTGCTGAAGATGACCAAATAAATTTTAAATTGCCACACGACAATTTCACAATGTTCCTTGATGCAAACTAAGCAGAGAAAAAATAAATTCTCCAGCTATCCCCAGGAATTTTTCAAGTTGAACACAACTGTACAGGCAAAAGACTCACTCTTGAAAAACGCAGTTCAAAATCATCAAGAAGTCAATCAAATAAACACTAAAGAAAAATGTTTCTACTTATTCAAAGTGGCCTTAATAAAAGATGACGCTTACATAGAAAGAGATGCGAAGCACCTCATGCAGGCCTGCAATCACAAGCAGCTACGTTATATAACCACCTCATAAAAGCACCAGAACCTTAAACAACCTCAGAGTAGTTAGCTTTGTTCCAGTCTTTGCTCTGAATTACAGGCTGTTTTTTTTTTTTAACTATTTACAGCTAGACCTACATTGTTCAAGTATTAGAAATCGTTACCTTACTGAATAGGTATGTTCCTTAAGTTAAAAAGTTTTATTTGAAGTATACATAAGTGGAAAAAAAAAACAATCAAGTTTCCTTTTTCTCTCTGTATTTTCATCATACTAGCCAGAAGGAATCAGAGTAGTTGAGACAAAATGAGTTAATTTGGCAGATGTTTAATCAATTTATAGTCATAGTATCTTTCAGACACATTAAGGACAATAATTCAAGGTTTCTTTAGAGCAAAACGGGTTCTGCGGAGCTTTCACTGGAGATGCTTTGGAAGCAGTCCCACTTGGCTTTCAAAATGAATCTGTAGGCATCAAAACGAGACAACCGCTAAAGGAAGCACATGTAACACAATAGTTACTGAGGGACAAAATAAACCAACCAGAAAACCTAACAATACTATTTTCAATGCAGATGTTTCTAAGCCTAGAATGCAATTTAACCAGCGTTTCCATTTCAATGTCAATAAGACACAATCCAGTAAGGGTAAATGTGAACCTTTGTGCCAATTCCTTTTTATCGGGCATTACCTTTCTTTGTCAATTTTCTTTGTATGTAGCAAAATATATACATATATATATATATTTCCATATAAATATTGAAACCTAGATTATTCCATCAAAATGAGAATGAAAGAAGAGAGGAATCAATGATCAGTACACACAGAACTCAGCCATTATTGATTAAGCTGCTTTACTGTAAATTATTTACTGGGCAAGTCTTACTACATGTTCTTATCATAAGAATGAACAACTTGGTCATGAGTCAGAAGAGCTTTGATCACCATGAACAGAAAAGCTGATGAGAGGTTCTAAAGGATGCAAGTACAATATCGGAAATATTAGCTCAGGACTTGAAAGCTGGTCTACCCTGACAACACTACTTCCAGCACAGGTCATGAAGCTCATTCATATCTCTCTACACCTGTCAGCTTCACATTACCTAAAGGAACGATGACCCTTTACATTAGGTATACCACACTTTGTTAAAAATGTACCAACAGCCTCAATTAAAGGGAGTTTTCTGTTTAAATATCCATCTTGTAGTGGGTCATAGAACTGCCTCACCATATGGCTTCTCATTATTTTTAATGATGTATAAGATGCAGTATATGCTACTAAAAGAAATTCGAGAAAAGCATAGATGATGAAAAGAAAGCCATATGGAGAAAACACGAGCAGAAAAGCTTGAGAAAATAAAAATAAAAATCTAAAATAACAACACATTTCTATGCAAAATCAAGAGCTCACAATAACCTTGTGGGCAATAGAACTCTCACGGTACCACTGTCTAGTTATGCGTGCTCATTTTGAAGGTAAAAATGTTCACACAGCATAATGTTGAAGACAGACAAGTCCCCTCATTTTTAAATTGCACAAAACACAAGGATTTACAGTGCATAAAACTCATTCTGAATAGCCTGCTAAATTGGTACTAAAAGTCGAATATATCAGCTGCCTGGGGAGCTGGACAGCAGCCAAGCATCCCAAGTTCAACATATACAAGATCCCTATTTGTTCTTCCTCATAACATAAATGACTACAGCTACTGTAACTTAAAGATACTATTAAGGCATCTTCCATAACGTTTGCTGTTAAAGTCTCTCCCCAACTATTTAAGCTGATTCTCATTTTAGCAAATGGGGATAATATTCAAAAGAGCATATCATTACACCAAAATATTCTAGACTGAAAAGTAGAACGCACGAAATATTCAGTTAACTTTCAAGGCAAAAGGCACAGTAAGTCCCAGGACTACTGAAATACCTGTTTCAAGCCTCTGCAGAAATCTGACTGGATTTCTGAGTGTTCGTAGCAAGAATATCACACAGATTCCCAATCTTCACTTTTTCTAGTCAACTGTGAGTACTGTGAAGTTTGACCCTTGATGCGGTCACCTCAGCATCAGACCACATGAAAACACAGCTCAAGCAAAATTACTTGAAAGAGTAATTTATGTTCACCAATTATTATAAGCTTAAGCCACATTTCTGGAAGACAAACCACTCATTTTAATCAACACCACCTCTGAATTCTACTTTTGTTCCCCAGTCTCTGATTTAAGATAGACTAATTTTTGCATTTTCCAAGCATGGCACCTCCACTGTATAAATACAAAGCATTTGGTTATTTTAGAAGTTTAAAGGAAAAAAATAAAGCCTAACACATAGAATATTCCCAACATGTCCTTGGCTTCTATAAGGTTTCTACAGTATGTTGGTCAAAACGGTAACCTGGATGTGGTTTTCCAGAAGGTGAAGAGTATTATGAAGAGTTGTCATGGCCTGTATCACAATTGTTTCCATCAACATATTGCAGACAAATAGAAAATGATGAGATTCATTCATTAAGCCATTGTTTAGATAAGAAAATAGCTTTACTTGCAAGTCTGCCTTATCAACTGCTTATTTAAAGACCTGGCAAATCTCAAATTGGCTGTTACAGAATTACAGGGTTTGATCTACTATAAACTGCTGTAACAGATAAATATGTATAGCAAGCCAAAATACTAACAACAAATAATAAAAACTCCACAAAACTGAAAAAGGCCTAATAAATAAGCAGACACAATCGCCTTTTCTTTTAAGAACAAAGAAAAATCTTGCAGTGGTTATTGCTAAAGTTTTGAGTACTTTGAACACGGTAATAAATACGCTAAAGATCATCATTTCAGCTGCAATTCTAAGCAGTAAAAAGGTTGTCCTGGTCACAGATGAACTATCCTTATTCTTTTCCAGTTCTTCTGCCTAATCACCTCGTGGGTGAGGACAGAATACAGAAGTATTCACTATAGCAAAGACACCAAACAAAATTTCTAACCTTAGGTACCTTACAGCTAAATCCATCTTTAGTTACTAAAACAAACAATCGGACTTACCAATAGATTGGTCACTTGTGTTATCACAAAAATCTGAGCATTTAAGCTAATCTGTAGTCTCTCTCTTAAGTTCCCAGGAGACTACCTATTAAATTCTACTTTTAGGGCAGTGTTTTCCATATCATAGGCTGAGGAGCCAGAAATACATCAACCCATTTTTGTCCAGTTGTAGTCTTTTTGGAAGGCTAAAGAGATCCAATAAAAAAGTAGTATCAAACCATTTGCTTTAACTAGCTAACATACCACATTCACTCCTAAGAAACAGCACAAGCATAAGTATTCATCAGGTTACTATTCTACATTGAGCTATATGCACACTAAATTAATGAAACGGGTCATATACAGTACCAACCATTCCCAAGGTTTTGCAGAGTTATGTTTATGAAAGGTTAACAGCAGGCACTAATACAAGTATCATGACTCTTTTCAGGCAGTAGGTGAAACCTTGAAGAAAAAGTGGCTCTGTCTTCAAAAAAGTGACCTGACCTTTGCTTTGGTGGGTTTTTTACTCTGCAAGAAATAAAAAGCACTGCATGCTTTCCAATGCATCCTTTCTACCTGATAACTGTTTTGGTCTATCACTCAGCACAAAAGGACTAAGCCTTATAAAAATCAAGTAGCATGGTAATAGTGCTAAAGATAGCTCCACATGTCATTTAATAAAGGAGCTTCTTAGACCTGAAATGCATCATATGAGTCATGTACAGAGTAACTTCATAATTGGCCAAGAACCTTTGATATGCTTAGTAATTAGAAGTAATTTTCATTGAATTAAATATATTAAATTATGTTTACTGTGACCTTGCAGTTCTTTGGATATCAAAGGCACCGCAACTCCAGCATGCTTTTAACTTACTACACTTCTGCTCTGTGAATTTCTTGCAGCATGCAAAGAACTCTCTTTAGGGTAACAGGTTGTGTTGCACAAGCAAGCAAACCTATTAAGGATCTGTCAGTTAATAAAATCTCTTCTAAAAAACACAACAGTATGTAAAGTTTTTACACACAATAGATGAAATGTTTCTGAAACACCATATAGTTCAGTATAAGGAAGTTGTGTTTATTTTGTTTTATATTGGACACTGAATAATTTGCGAGAGGAACTAGTTCTGTTATATGTTTTGGTAGTAAAGATCCCCTTCTGTTAATAGAGATAAGCATTTAAATATATCCAAGTGTAGTGGAAAATGCTGCTTTTATGGAGTCAGATCCTGCAGTCTTCACACAGCTAAAACCTCTACTGAAATCAATGGGAGCTTTACAAGTACAACAGTAAGGATGTGCCCAGGGTCACCAGCATAACGCAGTTCTGCTGCTATGCTCGATGCATGATCAGGCATCCTCTGCCACTTCAAGAGTAAGAGAAATGAAAATACAGATACTTATGGAAATTCAAGAAGATAAATACCTTTTTAAAGCAAAGAGTACAGCTATAAAGTGTGTGGCAGATAACATTAAGGCATTTCATGCTTGGTTAAAATATTAAATTAGATGTGAAGACATATTTTTGACTCTTTTGAATATTTACAGTATCTGAAGTGCATTTTAAGAAACATTTCTAATAAATTACATCAAGTTCAATGCTTTTTGGAAGATGCATACCACTACCTATGACAGCAGAATTTGGCTCCATATATTGTTAGCAAAAACACAGACTTTATATTATGTAATCTGCTTTTTAAAATATTGCTAGAGTTATAAAAGCTTTGATCCCAGCCCTATAGGTTACTTCCAAATTTAAGTGAGAGTTTGCCTCAGTGAAACACAAAGATCTGCACCTTATTTGCAACATCAGCCTGATCCAATGTTTTAGTGGTAAACAGGTGTTCTGGGGTAACCAAAATTAAAACAAGGAGCTGATCACACAGCTCTTAGTCATTCGGACACCCTACCCTGCAAAATGTCCCAGTCCTTCAGATTGGCCTAGATTACTCTGGCCAGCCTTGCTGCAGCAAGGCAGCAGGAAATACTTCTGTTGACTTCAGTGGGGCAACTCTAACGAATAAGACTATGGCTAGACACCACGACACTAACTTATAGGCTCACTGCTGATTTATTGTTCTTTTTGAACAGTGTTCGTGCATTCCACGTCGACCCAGACCTTGCCTCCTGCAGTGCGCGCCGTCTCGTGTCGCGTTGCGCGGGCGTGCTCGGGCTGCTGCTGACTCGCCCTTGTTGGTTTCCCTGTTGTAGGGGAAAGGCTCTAGGGCGGCAGATAAGGCTGTTGCCATGGTGATGAAGGAGATTCCGAGGGATGAGGCTGCAGAGGAAAAGCCCCTCCTCACTATGGCGTCACAGGTGGGCGCAGCGCGGGGCTCAGAGCACGCGGCCCCGGCCGGCAGAGCGGGGATGCGCGTTGCGGTAGCGTGGGGGAGCTGCTCGGGGTCAATAGCTTGGGGTTGAGATGTTCTCACGTGAAAGTTTAACAAAAACATTTTTTTCCCCATGAGATAAAAAGATTCTTAGAAAGTTCAGCCACGTACCAGCAAGTTTCCTAAACCTGATTCAAAATACCAATTTATAAAGCCAGCATTCATGCAACCTATACTTGTTTCATATTCATATTCAGCACATACATAAAGGAAGAATCACTCTACAGTAGTACTTGAAATATCTCAGATGTCATCCCTAGGCTCCCAGTGGTCCAAGGCAGACTATTCCACTCTGTACATCCTGCTTCCACTCCCACAAGCCCAGTCGCTGGAAAGTCATAACTTCAGTGCACAGAGCCCCATGTGTTAAGGTGCCAGCAAGCACCAGCTGGGCTTACGAACTGATGGAAGTCAGTGGCTGCAGCACTGCCACACAGCACAGCACTTCCATCTCACTCCAGCAGCGGATTCCATTCCGTCGTGGTGTTCACATCCATGAATGTGTTGAACACCCTATACCGCTTCTGGCTAACTCTGATGTCTGTGAACCGACAGCCCAAAGGAAAAGGACACTCTCTTTAATGCGTCATTTCTAATTTTGCCCTTAATTGTTGATGAACAATTAGAAGCTAACACAAAATGCTGCCCCTTCCTTCCTAAGTGCAAATTTTTCATTTGCTTGAACAATGTTTAATGTTGAATGTTTATGCACCATTTGTACCGGTTGTCTGTCAGTCTACTCAGCAATTGTGTGATATGTTGATGAGTGAAATGTATGTCTTAGTGCAATTTCTTCCACTAAATGCAAATACCTACTTCCCTGCTATGCACCAAAGGGGTGCAGAAGCCAAAAGGAAGCAGAAACAAGTGAAAAAGTGAGTATTTTCCATAGCCATCTCTGGATCACGTACATGTGACGCACAGCTCCATGACCATGTTGCATACATCATTTACACCCTAATTGTCTGGATGTCATGTTGTTTTGAGATGCTGTCTCCTTAGTGTGCCTGTGTAAACCTCTTGTTCAGACCATTCATTCAGAATTACACACTGGTATATTGTGGAACAAATTTAACCATCACCATCAGCGTTCATCTGGGCTCTTCACATGATGAAACAGATACAGTTGTCACACACAGTGGGAAATGTGCAAGTTCCAAATTGGCTGCAAACAAACTTCCCAAGCCAGGCTAAATTAGGTCATGAAAATAAGGCCTGGTATTTCCAAAGTGATCAACACCACTGAACCCGGTAGTGGTGTGTGTATATACATTTCCCTCTCGGGAATTTCCTTACATATTGTCCTGCTTCATCTCTCAGAGTACAGCTAGCTACGCAACAAAATCTGCAAGCAAAACGCTAGGATTGAGGCCAGGTAGAAGGGTATTTGCTTTTAGAAAAGTAGATTCCCCCAAATCTTTGATGAATGGAGAACTAATCATGTCTGACTATAAAAGCAGACCACCGAAGAAGCAGAGGGAGGATCTCAGACACAAAGAGGAGATGCCAAATCCTTGTTTTAACTGAGAAACAGAGATAATATAGAGAAGTCCCTGGAATCTTATGTTTTCCTCTCTTCCTCTAAAAAAGATTAAAACCATATCCAACAGAGCACAATTCAGGTACACGCTCACATTTTGTTAAGCCCCGTTTGTAAAACAATCTTATGTGTTGACGAGTACTCAGCATGAATTAAATTTTGACAAAGTTCCCAACTCGCAATTTATTTTATATCAGATTTCAAGGCAAATCTTCAAATAAACTGAGAAAGTACCACAGATTCCTGTGGGGCTGTTCTGATATATGGCAACAGGGAATCTGAACAATCATTCCAGCATTAATGAATCTACTACAGTAAGCAGAGGGGTATTCTTGGTAATTGAATAGGCCTTTCAGCACCTATTTCCTGTGATTCTATCTCAATTATTTTCGGTGAAAGTCACTTTATTGGTAAGAAAAGGCATTCAGTAGTTGCCAGAGTTAATACCTTCAAGCATCGAGAGAGAGTTTTCTATACTAATGGGATTTGGTAGAATATAAATCTATAGTAAGTTGCTGTCTCTCTTTATCTTTTAAAGATAATTCAGAAGAGACTGGAACAAATGAAAAGAGGCACTTTTGGAATGAATAAATCTAGACAAAAGTGAAAGCAAGTTTGTTGAAAGTTCAGAAACTAATGGAAAGTTAAGCTATGAACAAACATACTGCTAACCGAAGCTAGGATATTAAATTATCTTGTGCGTAATTTTCTCATTTATAAGACATACACGAGAAAATTGGGCATAGAAGTTTGATTTCAATTCTGAAATGTTTTTGTTTAACCTCTCCACAACTTTTTAGTCAGGAGAAAAAAAAGCACACTTAAAAATTATTTCCTAATAACTTCCTAATGAGAAGTTTAAACCTTAATAGTCCCTGGCATCAAAGTTTGATGGTACAGTCCACTACGAATTCCCAATTTGCTACAGGTCAGTGAACTTCAAAGGAGCTGATTCAATAAAGTACTTTGATCCACATTTAAACTTCAAAATACGATAAACTGCTTTATTGAGCAGTAAAAAGTGCATATATAATGCACTGCCAGCCTGATTTTAAACAAATAAATCTCAAAGTGTCATGAGTTATTTGTTCCATATTCATCACACCTCACTTAGGTTCTTCAACAGAACTCAAATTGGAAAGCTACTGGTAGTAGGAGCCTTTTTAAGGTGATAGAAGGAAATATGACCTGCAGAAGGGGATTAATGTCCAAGATGATCCTGGGGCAGATACAATGTTATTACATACTAGACTGGGAGTCCATGAAAAATTCTCCAACAGGAAAAAGAAATACAAATTCTGTACTGAAAACTATCCCAACTTCTGCTTATAGCTGAAAAATAGGGAGAATCATAGAGTCACCAAGGTTGGAGAAGACCTCCAAGATCATCCAGTCCAACTGCCCACCTACCAGCAATCCACTAAACCACATCTCTTAGTACAGCATCTGAATGTTTCTTGAAGACCTCCAGGGATGGTGACTCCACCACCTCCCTGGGCAGCCCGTGCCAGTGCCAAACCACTCTTTCAGAGAGGAAACTTAAAGGAGAGGAGAAGAGCTGTCCGCTTACTGCACAGACATTGCTTAGAATAAAACCTTGATATTGACCACTTACAATTTAAGAAGTTAACCTATAGAATGCTTCATTTTAGAATTTGAACTGAAAAGTGGAAGTTTAAAGAGCTGAAGTTGCATTATTAGAATAAAACATGCTGAAGTTCAGCTTATCCCATAAAAAGCGTGGGCTACGACACAAGCATTCCATAGAGAGATGTTTCATGACTACACCCCTATGAATTACATCAGAAACTTAAGGTTCTTTTCACATTTTGTTTATTCTTAGAATCTCTCTAAAACACATTTGTTCTTATCCATATTAGGAGCAATGTTTTTTGAAGGTGAACTTCACCTCCATGCCATTGGTGGACCAGGCACCTTTGCTCTCAGATATTTCCAGTACCTACATTCCAGTTGTTTGGGTGTGTTGTTGTGTTTGTTTGGCTTTCTTGTTCGTTTTCCTTAAATCTTTTATGTAAACTGACAAATTTTTATAGAGGATACAGAATAGAGATACATTGCTCTGCTATTAGTAAATTGAGGCATGTCTCAAGAGCTCACTATATGAAATTGCATAACAGTTTTCCATATAGAACTTAACAGTCCTATCTGTTCAGAATCAATCACATTTATTCTAAGCCTCTCAGCATTAGACTTGCACTGAATGACAGTAAACGTTTACTAAATAACATCAGAACAGAAGGGCAGGGAGTTGAAGTGAACGTAATGAGTTTCTCTTCTACCTATCTCAAGCAGAAGTAACTTCGTTTTAAGTAATTCACGTACATTAATGCAAAAAAAATCCTAATTTTAGGAAATGTCAATAATTAACTCTGTACAACAGTAATCACTGTACATTCCTACCCGCCTTCTGAGAACAGTGGCGATTACTGCAGTGATTTCTGGGGGACTTGATCTGTGGTCATATTTTTGTACTCCTTTTACAGGATCGAAGATAAACTAATTAGCAGTGCTTTCTGTACGTCTCAAACCAGCCTAGATTAATCTATTATTAATAATAATATGAGCACAATAAAGTAAAAAACATGTAAATGCATGCTTAGCAGTACAAATATTAATTAAATCTTTACCTCCAAGTTAAATATTGCTTAACACTTTGCTTTTAGGGCAGTATGTATAATTTCAGTGGAAATATTCTAATGAGCATAGTAAAGACAGTTGCCTTGACAATATGCTTAAGAGTCATAAATTGGCTGCTTGCCTGAAGTTACCCAAGTTTCTCTGTCACAAATTAAATACATTTTTCCAGGAAATAAGTTTTACCATGGGAATTGATAGTGTAATTTTTTCCTAAAACAAAGTTTATTACACTATACAGCATTTTAAAGTGTGCTACAACTCCGTAAGCACAGAAAACTGGACAAAATTGTTTGTAAATACTGCATTACGCTAAACCTGGCTTTTTCATATCAGTTTTTATGAATAGGAATTAATTTTCATAAATTTGTTGATTCTTCATGAATACTGTGAGTAAAAGTATACCATCCTTTTAAAGAACTGCAAACCATGTACTTACAAGTGTTCTGTATGCAATTAATTTGTTATTTGGGCAACGAAATTGTTATATTGCACTGAAAGTTCAAAAAAGTCACAGGCACCTTTCAAGCTGCAAGCATTTCAATTTGCAAATAAAACCATTTCAAAGCAATTACATGCCATGACATATGGACAGCCATGACATGTGGACAACCAGGATAACTTAGGAGGAGATGAGGATTTGATTCCTATGCCTGCCCATGGTAATGCATATAAAAACACGGATTCTATATATGCTACAGAATGCCACATGAAGGGAAAAGAAATTGGAGTGATTTTAAAACAATTACAGCCTGTATTCAAGGATAAAGCATGGCTACAGTAACTGATGAATCTGTTTTACACGTGGGTCAAGTAGCAAAGTAGACACAGGTCATTCTCAGCACAGTTGAAGATCAGTAAGAATAGCATGATCTTTATGAAAGTGACACATGATAAGCCACGGTATTTTTGATACTGTTAACTCTCCAAGCTGCTAATATCATGAAAATCTAGTCTTAAAAAAGCAGGTGTACATCTAACCTGATATTTGATAATGCTTCCTACTCAGAACAGTGCACAAAGCTGAAAGTAATCTACAAAAACTTCCATATTTATCTGCGGATCACTGGTGATTCACAAAGAATTAGCACACACAGCTCAGTTCAATATGCTAGCTGTTGTCTTTTCTTTCAGCTAAGGAAAAAACATTTCATAAGTTCCTACTATTTTGTAAGCAATCACTGTTGTCCCAAGGATGCTGCAAGGCTACAAAATACCTGCACTGTGAATGAAACAGGACTTCTCTAGTTTGTCTTTTCCTTAAAGCACTCACAAAGTCAGACTGCTTCTTTAGCTGGAGTTGTCACACAAAGAAATCCCAATGAGTGACACAGGAAGAGGTAGCTCACACTGATAGATCCTATTTGCCCCCTGTGGGTACTGTCATGGCACTTCTGTGCCTCCCCACATCTGCCACAGAATAGGTTTCTCTGGGGCTTTCTCAACAGAGCACTTTGGGATTCCATGGCCTGCCTGTTCTAGACGAGATTCCCAACCTGCATTTACTCAGTTGAAGTGTCAAATCCGTTAATCCCTCAGTTAACCAGCAGGAGGTTTTAGGAGTACAGACTAGATATTACCATAAACTAACATCGACAGAAATCATTTTAAAGGAATATTTTGCAATTTGTTTTCTTTAGCATCTATGTTACTTCAAGAGTCTCTAAGCATCTGTGACAGTTAATCTTGTCTTTGACCACACCTGTAGAGTGGCTCTCCACTGGGGAGAACTGGGGTATTGGAAAGGGGTGAGGCCAAAACATAAATCACATGGTGACACACCACAAAGACAGTGCATAAGTGAGGGTACACAAAATCTTTAACACTCAGGAAAAGGAGATGCATCTCTTTCAGCAAACAGCTTCCCTTACCTTTAAAGTACACAGAGCATGTCAATATTAATGCAACAGACTTACAGTAATTAACATTTTTATATGAGGAAAGGCCAAACTGTCAGTCACAATCAAAGCATGAATACAACATCTTTTATCCCTTTCCCCCATGGCTCTAAACCAGCAAGGCAGTAAAGTGCATGCTTAACCTTGAGTTCGGTAGGACATGTGTAAGTGGCTTGCTGGAGTGCGGCCAAAAACACAGGAGCCAGATACAATTCCCAAATTTGGCAAGTGCTCCCTTTTAGTTTTCTTATCTAGACAAAGACCAGAGGGAAGGAGATGGGGAACTGTGAGATATTTAGTCCTACACTGCAGCTACACACCATAATCTGCCTAGGTCAGCACTGACAAACACAGATAGAATGCTACTGTGACACAGCAATCACGGCAGTAGTTCTCACCAATCAGTGCAACTGCTGTTTAAGAAGATGCAACATAAACATGTTATCATTTATTGATTTAGACATCAAAAGTGAGCTTTAAACAACACTGCTTTCATGTGAATTTAAATATCCAATATGGTGTCTATAGCAATCCTCCCACAGCTTCTCAGCCTTCACACAAGCTCTGGGTCAGTCTGGAGCATTAAGCCCCAGGGAATTGCTGGGCTTCTGTGATTTCAGGTAAGATATTGTCACCTCTGATTCATAGGCGACCACACACACTTCCTACTACTTAGCAACGGAGTACCAGTTATCACCTGCCAAGCAAGACTAGTCTTCAGAGAGGCAGCAACATCAAACTGCTATTTGCAGGAGGGCAAAACGAGCTTGTTTCCATTTTAGAGCTACCCACAATTCATGTTAGGTAGAAGTCAGTTACGCTGTATGCCATGTATATAGATCTGCACCTGTGAAAACCAAATATTTGGCTGCAATGTCAGTTTTGCTGGGACATAAATTCACACTAGAGAGACAGAGAAAAGATTAGTATGACCCTGGCACAAGGATAATGCAAGAAGTATTTATCACACTTACTGTATGATTGTGAATAAAACTGTGGCTGGGGGTGATGTAATTTTTCCCTGTGAAATACTTACAGACATGCTAGAAAAGTGGGGGAAGAAAAACAGTTCATGCAATTTCAACTTCTAGCATGAGACTACTGGTTTTGTCAGATGTCTTTTTCAAGCCTCTGTCTGAGAAAAAGGGGAGGACTTCCACTACTTTTCCTGCCAAGATAATGATCCATAGATACAGAACTTCAATTTATGCTTCAGTAAACAACCACCTCAAATTCTAGATCTGGTTCCAGCTTACCAATATTTAGAAATGCCTAGTTAATGGAAATGAATCCACAGAAATTGCTTGTTTCCCCTTAACTTAGTGATCACCACTAAAGATCATGGTGTGCTAAATACATAAAGAGAACTTTCATGAGCACTATCAAGAAATTGTTGCTATATATATATAAATGTATAATAGAAATTATTAGCGATTGAAGTTAGTTGATGCCTCTGGTTAGGTTAAAACCTAAAAAAAACGGTATAGCACTGAAACTACTACATCTAGTTCGCTTGTCTACCTAGTCTCACTCAAGTAACAGACTTTAATCTCTCAGATTAAAGTTCCAAAACACAACTTCTCCTATAGAGATTCCAAATTAAAAGATTCCTGCTTTCTCATATACTGACCATTCATTACTATCCCCTGAGATTTCTAAGACGGATCATTCCACTGGTCCAGTTCACAGCCCAACCACACTCCGCAGGACACTGAGGGGGCAGAAGAATGGCAAAAGCCATTGATGCCCACTATCAGATCCACTGCTGAACTGCACAGGGAGTTACCCAGTTGTAGTTTGGGGCTTCCTAAATTTATTCCTTGAACAATTCAAGTGACAAAATTGGTAAAATCCCATTCAAGTAGCCTGTGTAGCTAATTAGAGCCGAGTTTTAGGTGCCTGTTGAACCAGACCTACTAAATTAAGCTCCATACAGAATAGGCAGGAAAGCCAAGAGCCCTCAAGAGCCCCCTGAGGGAGGGCCTAAATTAGGCAGACTCCCTCTGGAGTTGCTTTTCGAGTCGTCTATCTCTCCCTGTTGAACATGGAGGGAATGTAGGCATTTAATTTAATTTAAGAGAACTAGTTCACTATGTGCTCAAAACATAGGTGCTAATTAGTTGCCTCTGCCTGACTGAAACCCCACAGTTTAGCTCCTAAATCATTTATCTTAAAGACTGGCATTATGTTACCCTCTTTTAATACTAAGGAAAAAAAAAAAAGAAAGAAAACAGCATTTATGGTGTATTGCAAACAGATAAACACCAGAAACATAGAAAGAGCAGATTTAAAAACAGTACATCAGGACCATACCTTACTGGCAGCCTGAGCATGTTCCACCCCTCAATGCGGTGCAAGCAGAGCACTCCAGAAAGTAACAGCAGGCAGAGCACCTGCACCCACAAGCAGGGCAGGCTGCACAGCTGAACATCAGCTGTAAATGTAACAGGAGCCATGGAGCTGGTCCCTGCAGCTGACCCCCTGAGCACCAGGTGTGCTCAGCTCCCTCCACCCAGCCAGCCAACCTCAGCTCCTCTGTGAAAACCTTTCACAGCCCCATTTCATGGCACAGACCCACTTCCTCCCAAACCCAGCTTTTTTTCTTTTTCTTTTTCTTTTTTTTTTTTTTTTTAGTAAAATCAGGCTACTGTCTAGGGATGTCATAAATCTGTTTTCACAACATAAATTGTAAACTCAGAGCAAAGCAAAACCAAAGCCTTCACAGCTGCAGCACCGTACACAATTTCACCTTTTCTCCTGCAGAATATATTACAATACCACCACCATTAGCACCATGAGAGGCACTTGCATTAAGGCCACACACCAGAGGACCCAGGGACGGGAAATAAACAGGTTTTCACAGGAGAGCAGGCTGTCACCATAGCAGCAGCTGGATGCTGGCTGTGCCCATACAGGCCCACAAGGCCTCTGAGAATAAAACTTACCAAGCATGGTGCTCCTTTGCAAGGGGAGAAGATACAGCACAGGATGACTGAAGGATGAACGTAGGGCAGAGGAGGAGTTGGACAAGTGATGGGTGGAAGCTGAGACCAGGCTGCATATTTGCTAGAGATAAGAAGAAAAGTCCCCTCATGGTTACGCTCCTTTTCAGTGGGGCCAACACTTCCCCTCTCCTGGAGCAACGCCTTCCCTCCAGCTCCAACACACACATATTCTAACCCACCCAGGACTTTATAGAGCTTTTTGATCCCCAACCAGCTGCTTTATCCCTGCCCGTCAGACCGATACATACCTCTCACCACTGAGGAGCACCCAGAGACGGACCATCACAAACCGCCACCTCCTTTCCTCACAGCCGCTGTGGGGACAGCACAAAGAGCACCAACCACACCTGAGCACTGAGGAAGGCAAAATCCTTCAGTGCAGGCAGCTATGAGAAATAAACCATCCTGATGGGGGAATGCAGACAGCTGGGGATGAGGTGGCAGGGCACAGAAAATGGAGGTCTGGGGATTCCCCTCAGTGCTCCCGGCTGCTGAGGTGAAATGTCACATCTGCAGCCTCTGGTGCAGCACCGACTGCCTTCTGAGAAGGCCTCTGTGTCTCAGTTCAGTTCTGTGCAAAATAACCCTCACTCTGAATACGTGTAAGGAATGAGGCTGATATTAGCCATCAAATGACACTTCTGGCTCTCCTAATGTCCCTCCCAAAGCACCACAGTTCACAGATATGCTTTTTGGAACATGAAGGTTCAGTGGCAGCGCTGAGGGGAGAAAAGGCAGGTTTTTCTGTGGTACTGGTCAGTGCCAGAAGTCAGTCATGTAAAACTGTCTGAATTTAGGAGCAGCATTTTATACTATGGTTGAGATTCTTCAAATCGTTATTAGTTGGGAATATCATCCTTCACAAATTTTAGATATGCTTCAGCTAAAGGCATGTTGTTAATTAAAATAGATTTTGTAAAGAAAAATTAAGTTCTCTGAGACAAGATGAGAATTTGTGGTACTCACTGGCTAAATGAGTGCTCAGAAATCAATAATTTCACAGGCTGAGTCTACCCAGCTTGGCGCCTGTACAAACACCACGCACATCAGTGCTGTACAGCACCAGCAGACTGCTCCTGCTCCCAGCACCACGGGATGCCGGTCGGCTTCCTTCACTGCCTTTGCTTCTCTTGTCTGCAATGTAGAGATAATACTTCTTGGCTCCATGGCAGTGCCAGGTTTGATTCATGAATGTTTTAAAGCATTCTGTGATAGTCACCCTGAAAGGTGCTTGAGAACCATAAATTATTACTTTAATATAGATAATAATTTTCATCTCATGAATGTTTTATAGCACTACTCCAAATTCATGCCTGATATAACTCTAATAAGTTGAGTAGAGTGAAAACAGGGATAAATTTGGTACAATATATGAGGCAGCAAAATGAAATTCGATATGTGAGACCGAGGACTTACCAAGGGGAACTGTATGCACAGTAATGTCAGAAACCTGTCTCTCTGCCTGCTTACATACAGCAAAAATATCAGCTCATGGCACTATTTAACCTCTTGAGGTCTGATCCATCACAAAACACCTGTTTCACATCAGAAACATAGTTTTCTAAAATGTTGTATTGCCATACATATGTAGTTTGTATATACCAAGAATTAGTATACTTGATCCTGTATTTGCTTTCATGTTTCAACCTCAATACTTCAGTTGAAAGCACACTGTTTTTCACAGGAACAATCTTTTTAATAAGGCACTCCTACAACTTTCAGTCCTTAGTCATGAGAGCATAAGAGACGAGACTAGGAGGGATCCTCTGGGTCATACTCAACGTCTCAAAAGCAATCACATCATAAGCAGCCGTGTATAAGTCTTGCTGGAAAAGCTAGGTTTTTTGTCTCACCCTCTAAGAAAATACTGCTTATACACTTCACTGCTGTGATTCTTAGACAGATTCTTTTAATTTCCAGACCAAATCTCTTCACGGCCAGCTTAGATTTCTTCATTCTTGCGCCAGCCTTTTTATAGTTGAAATAGCTTTCCTCCTCCAAGGTCATCCAGCCCCTATTCCTTTAGGTATACAAGGAGAAACATTGTATTCCTACACAGTTCTCATTTTGTTAGGCTAAGCAAGTCAGCTGCTTTTAGTCTCACTGTAAAATGCTTTCTTTATCCCTCTGATAATCTGTGTGGCCCATCTCTGATGAGTTTAGAGTACATATTCATGTAGTGAGAGAGTCAGAGAACCTATTTTTTTCAAATTAAATAAAAACGCTGCAAATGCATCACAAAGACGACACAACTAAAATTAAATCTCAGTGTCTGCTGGCAAAGCTGATTATGAAGAAGTGGATGTCACCCTAAATCCTTCAATTCAATGGAAAAATTTTATCAAGGGACTTTGAACAATAATTCTGGTATTGTACTAATGAGGTACTGTGGCTGAGGACTGTGGCTGTTTTTATATAAGAAACATAATAAAGAAATGTGCTAACCAGCTTTGAAAAGGAAAAAAAATAAAAATAAACGGTAGACATCTGCTGTTTCACACATCAGTTGAACCCATCAGAACCTGAGATTGGTTTTATTTTATTCTCCTTTTCCTTCATGATTGTGATTCTCAGAATTACTGCTGCTCTTCCCACAGTTTATTCTCAGCTCTGCCAACAGGTTTGGGCAATGAACTGCCTCTGCAGTTGGACTTCAGAGTTTCACCAGTGTTGCCAGTGAGCGATCCTGCCTGTCTTGGTTCTCATAATCCCTATTCATTTCTTTCTTTCCTCATTCTTTCCTACTAAGGAAAATTTCCAAGGAACTTAATGGGAGAGATAAGCATCTAAATTGTACATGATGATGTGCCCTACTGATACACCTGTATAGATATGAAAAGAGTACTTCATATGAAGCTTTTACATTTACAGTTATTACTGTTAGCATACTGTCACTCTTCTGTATTTCCTCCTGTCCCCCTCCAAGCGATGTAGGACTTTTCTTTATGTTGTTAGCTTATCACAAAACAAAGACACGGATGATTCAGATGCTTTGACAATCTTTCTGCTGGACGTTATGCTCTCCAGAATATGCAATTTACTGCAAAAGTGCAAGAGCTGTTACTGATGCTACTTCCTAGAATGAAAATACAGAAGTATTTGAGCAAATTGTACTTATATCTGGAGTTGATCGTAAACCTTTAAAATACTGAAATTAGTTTGGTCAAGTATTAACTAGGCATCCACCCTTGGTTTTTTTCACCAATAGATCACCAAAGCACAGACAGAAAAATGCATCTATAGAGATGTCCTAAGTCCTCATAAGTCTTAAATACGATTAGTAGGTAAAAGTATACAGCTAAAGATAACATGGACAAAGTAGAGCTACCCTTAATGGAAATCAAAGTTGTTCAGCTGGTATAAAAGCAATTTCCAATCAAGCTTGAGATTTACCAAATTAAGCAAGTAACGTCTGAGACAGCAACGTGAGTGTTCAGTGCAGATAGTTATAAAACAACTGATTAATTCCCCTTATAAGGTGCAGCTGCAGTCTCGGTTTAGCATGCAGAATTAGAGTTTGAGACAGTATCACTGCCAGATTTCTTAAGTAAGTGCCCACATTTCCACATTCTGCTACACACAGTTGGGCAAGCAATCATTCGTCTGTCTTCCATGTTAATCATATAAATTAATATTTCAGTACAAAATCGTAAGATTCTGGGCAAATAAATGAGTGCACATATTATGCACCCAGACAGCTTTAGGTACCAGCTTAAATGTTTGACCTATCAAAATTATGGACTTCTTACTTCAAAAGCCCCAGTATTTCCTCGCAACATTGGAACACAAAAATCAAGTAACTAACAACAGTGAATCTAAGCTGTTTTGCTGTAGTAACTTTAGTGGCAATACCACTACTGTGGTTGCTAAATACTAGTAATTAATAAGCATCAAATGAGGATAAAGGAATGCCTTTTTCTGCCAGTTTTTCTCCATATTAGCATCCTCAATTTAAAAGTTCAAATATACATAAGAGAACAGTTGGATAACTCAACAGCGGGAAAAGAGCAAAAACAGAAAGGAGTGGAGGAGAGGAGAGAGGATTACAGTAAGGCTGAAAGAGCTCTAGATGAAAGTAACAGACACAGAGAAAATGTTTTCATATTATTAAGATGAAATCAATGCAGGACACACCATCAGTTGTCTGTCCAGCTCACCTTTGGGCTTGATCTTTCAGAGCATGACAGTAGAGAGGAGATTTTTATTTATGAGACCATTTCATTGCTTATCTGCTAAAATACACGAAAAGCCTGTAATATGGAGATTTCTTTTATGTAGTAGAAAACCAATGCACCCCTACAATTACAACAAAAAAGGAAAACTATTCATAAATACAAACTGTATTATGAGTTTTCACACAGTCAAAACTCAATGCAGGGAGTTCATAAATTCACCAGGGACCATCCGCTGTCATTCATATGTCCTTGTATTGCAGAGAAGTGTTTTCTGTCTCAGCAAGTTACTGTTTAATGGGCTAATGCATATTTTCTGTACGGAATGGTGTTGTGGAAATTCTGTGGGGAGGCATGCTAACGGTGAAAAAAAAGACTGCTTCCAAATACTAAAAGAACCCTGCTTAGTCTCCTGGTGATAGAGAAAGCCAACTTTACCAACTGGTTTGAAGGAAGTTACATCAGACCTTGAATACTTTAGCCCTATAAGCAAGAGTATGCAATAATTGCCACGGAATATAATAAAACTGGAACATAATTTTTTTCTAAGTTTGGAGCTATCATGCATCTCCTAATTTCAATCTCTTACTCACTAACAATCCAAAATATAGCACAATATTGTACAAAAGTGTTTCATTTCTTTAACTGTGGCAACCCAACGCGATACTCTGTGACCCTGAGTTTTTTTGTTGCTAGCTAGTGAACGAGCAACAAGAAAGCAGACCCCTTCTGAGTCCTTCCATTGATGACTTTCTCTGTGAAACTAAACCAGAAGCTGTTGCAAGGCCTGTAACTTCAAACACTGCAGGTAAACAAATTTCTGTACTATCCCTCAATAGAGATAAAAAATTTGTTTTCATTATTGTGCATTTTGTCAAGTGATTTCATTAAGTCACTTAAAAAGATTTGTTGCAATTTGCACAAAATTATATACTGAATTTATAATTTATTGATTTATTATTTGAAAAAACGTTGATCATTACTTTTGAGGTCAAATCTGGTGTGATCCAAGTCACATTTATTCTAGCAGATCTCTGAGCTTGAATTAAAGGCAACTTCAACTGGAAGTGTAAATCTATTCAACAAATCCTCAAACTTTGTTTTTGCAAAAATTTAACCTACAGGTAAGCCACATTTAATTTAGTTTTATCCAAACCCATTCTTCAGAAAGATGTGCTTGAACAAAAGCTTGGATGGGATGTCTGAGGAAAGAGGAAGAGATATCAAAACAGCTTATCCAAGCTAAGTTTGGAAACTTCAGTAGTGAAAGGATCTAACAAATTTCTTTTCTGCTTTGTGTTGTGCTGAGATAGTAAAGCAGATAATACAGAGTGAATCCTGAAAGACATCTGAATTAAGAGAAATGTAGTGCCCTGCAGAATTGCTTTTAGAAATTGGTCATCTTCTATTCAAAGCATTTGAGCTGACTGATTGATAGCATAAAATCAATAGAATTACTATGTTCTATTGCTATCTTATACAATGACTTGCCTTGTTAGAAACCATTTAATTAAAATCTATATACATGCATATTATTAAAATGTCTAAATGACTAATTAACAGCTGCGTGATTATCTTCACATCTAATTGTTATGTGTCTAAAGCAGTATATGAGTTCTAATAACAAAACTGGAACACTAAATTAAATGAACACTTGTAAATATTATTTCCTTTTAGGTAGCTGAAGGCATTACAGAGATGAATATAAATGTTTCAGGTTGTTTAAGACTGTTGTTTGTTGTAAAACTAAATATCCCATTTCTGCATCAAGTCCTCTATCTGCCCTGAGTATCAGATGTATTTAATAACAAAATCAAAGTTTTTTATTCTATGAAGACTGAATATATTTGGTGATTCCCTAAGAACATGGATAACGCACTACAAGAGACAACACTAATTCATGTGCCAAAAACACCTCCCCTATAAATTGACAATGAAGAGGAGGAAGTATTCCTGTCCTTTATCTGCTAAAGAATTTCCACTGTTACTCTTCAAATAACTCATAAATGAAAAACTCAGACTGAAGGCTGGCTTACATACAGATATAGTCTTTATAAGCTAAAGCAATATATTTTATAATTATATGCAATATTTATCCTGAAAAGGACACACAGCAATGACAGTAGATAGTTAATAACCATGAACTTATTCTTTTTTGACAAGAGAAGTTAGCCAAATTTGAGGCAACAGAAATTGTTTCCAGGATGAAAAGATTGCATTACAGTCTTCTGTGCAATAGCCTTCCGCACCTTGTTTCTTTCAGTACAGCAAAACCCTTAACTTTCAGAATCTCAGATCCTTTGCCAGTCATGATTCAGATCCACAGCTCTCTTTTTGTTAGGATCATGTTTCCCGTGCTAGAGCTAGCTCTGTTTGCAGCTTTTCTAGTACAACTTCTTTCTCAACTTTCATATGTATTCTGCATCTCTAACGAACAGAGCCTTTGGAAAATAGTGGCATCTATTGGTTTTTGACAAACTTTAACACATGGACAAATCAAACATAGCTCTTGTTTTCTCTGGTTCCTTTCCTACCTTAAAAAGATTCATTAACTTCGCAAACTTCACACTTGTTTTGTCCAGCAGTGTATTCTAATATTTGTGATAGAATCTGATTGCAATCCCTTTAGATTGCAATCCCTTTAAATTAATGACACAAAACACACTTTATACTATGATTTTTTGAAGAATCTAGAAGAAGCCAGACTCACACTGAACTAACATGAACTCGCCTCTCTAGTTTTTAAGTTTTGTCCAGAAACACCGAGAGTACAAGGCCAGAACATTTTTAACCTTACAGAATCAAGTAATCATAGAATCATTTGGGTTGGAAAAGACTTTCAAGATCACCAAGTCCAACCATCAACATTACCTACTGAGTTTCACAACCAAAACATATCCTTTAGTGCCACAAATCAATGGTTGAATTAATCATGCATAGTTCTAAGAAACTAAGGTGAGTTGCCTTCTAAAACAAGAAAGATGGGTTCAATTTTTTCAGAATTATGGTTTTTTAAGTTATTTAAAGTAGTTGTTTAATGAAAATAAGCATAATTCAGCATCTCTGAAAAGGAAATCTCTCTCTCAATTAAATGCTAGAGAAAGCTGTCCACTCTTCTGTTTTTTCCTTACTGGCATGTGGCACAACAGTAGTGCCCTAAGCAACTTTTATCAGTACATGATAAGTCAGAGCATTAAACTAAATCTAATCTAAATGCTCTAAATGCCTTCAAAACACAAGGAAATGTGGACTAAGGCTACAATCTTAAGACTCTCAGAGTGAAAGCCTATCTTGCAAATCAGGTTTTTTTTAAACTTCACCCAGTTAAGCACTTGAAATCACTAATTATATTTGAATTTGCTAGTCAACAGCCTTAGCCTGGAAAGATACATCTACTGTAGTCTAATACATTAAATCATGATCCAACTAAGAAAAAACAACAACAAAACAAATGCGAGCTATTTGAATTAAAACACCACTGAATTCTAACATTTTGTCTCTAAGTATTATCAACAGGTCTGGATCTCTTGGATCTTAGTGAACCTGCTTTACAAACCCAAAACAAAGCAAAGAAATCAGAGAATCCATCAAGAGGTGAAGGCTTAAAAACTTCAACCCAGAGAAAGAAGACAGACAATTCTGACCTTATCAATGTGGATACTGAACAGAAAGTTCAGACTGTCAGAGTTTCAGACAAGTCTTCACTAGATTTAGGTAAGAGTGTAGCTATTATATCAGTATTACATAGCCTTGCATAGCACAAGTTTCACCTTGTTACTAGCACAAAATAGTGAGCAAGATTAGAATTTCTGTTGCATTGCACTTTAGCAGGGAGTGTACACTTAACTCTGTGTAAATATTTTGCCTTTTTTGATACACCTATTAAGCTGCCAGTGAATTTGCAAATCAAGGTCTGAGTTTCCAAAAAAGAATTTAGTCAGGATCAGCAAAAGGTAGAAAAATTTACAGGGATATCATGAGAAACTGGTAAAGGACCCACATTAGAGACAGGCTACACTGAGTGTCCTTTTCAGAACTGCAAGCGTTACAAATAAATATACAATATTTTTTTAATACTATTACATCATGCATACTAGAGAAAAAAGTTCCATTCTTGATAAAAGAGTTAAACATTTAAACAAAAAACCCAAACACAACTCAATATCCTGCCAAGCATGACCTACTGATGAGCTTTGGAAAAGGTGAACTTAATTTAGTTCCATACAAACTAAATTACTTGCATAGCAATTGAGAAATTTGCAAGGTAAATGTAATTTATACCAAGGTAGGAAATTTTCCATTCATCAGCACAGAAATTCTTTTACAGGACTTTATCTTCAAACAGGAATTAAATATCTCATTTTTGCAAACCGAGTCCAACATATGACTGAATCCTACTGGTTGTCTGCACAGTCACTTGTAAATGGTAGTCACTAGAAGAAGTTCTATTTCTATAATCCGAATACAATACAAACACATGAAATATTCCTAACTAAACTTTTATCAGATCTGACACACAAATCACTGATTTTAAGTCAAGATTTCCACTGACATTCTGACTGTGACTGCTGTAACACCATACCAGACACTGAAGAAACCAATTCCATCTCAGCTGAAACAAAGACAACGGCCTTAAAAATCATTATTTAGGAAATGTTGCAAATTCCAAATATTTTTTCAGAATACCTGCAAGAAAGGCACACAGCATTTGTGCATATTGGACCTTAATTGAAATAATATTTGGTGGCGCAGCTTCACAATTTCTTCTGACCATTTACTTCACAGAGGATAATTAACTTAAGAAATAGCAGTTCCTTTGAAAGATTCATATCTTCTTTTCTTATCTTACAGTTGATATTCAGACACAGATTGAGAAATGGGATGATGTCAATTTTCCTGGAGACAGGAGTTGCAAGGTCCATCCTTCTGCAGAACGAACATCATCATCATCATCTAGAGCTCAATCAAAAGAGCTTTTATGGTACAAATTTTGCTTTCCTTCATTTTCTAAATAAGAATATTACGATATTATGGCACAAAAAAAAAAAAAAGCACATAAGCCAGGCTGAAGTCTTGTAAAGTAGTGGTTAATTGTTAGACAAAGACTGCAGTTAACAGTCTTGTGTCATTACCCTACCTCATTTTGCTTTGCTATGAAGTGGTAGAGACATCATCTCCATTGCACTATACTAGGTTCACGCCCATATATGCTCAGTGCTTTACTGGTGAATTAGGCCTGATTTTGTTGCATTAACTATTGTCTGCATGGGACTGAACAACTGAATAGCAGGAACACTCAGGAGGTTCCAGGCACTTTTGATATCTCTGAATTCAACAACTCAGTTAAAAGAAAAAAACTAATTGGCCAGCATGGGCTGTAAGCCTGAAATACATAAGGCAGTGTATTAGTGTACAGTGATGAGTCTGTAAATGTGTTATTTCTAGGTCCACAGAAAATAGATCACAGTCTGAGCTGACTAATGTCAAGAGTGCTTTCAACACTGATTCAACATCAGAAATAGAAGTAGCACCTGCAATACAGGTAAGAGAGGTTTGGTAGATTTAGTAACATTAAAGAGGCAAGTAGGAATTGAACCACTGGCTAACTACTCACGTGCTGGAAGAAATATTTAACGGATATGTTCAGGATCACCAGTTAAAATCCTCATACAGCTGAATCTTCACACAGCTCCCAAATTAATGTTACAAAACCAGCCTATTTCATCATCTCAAACATTCAGCTTAATACTGCAGGGAACTGTGACCTTCCTGTACAAAAAGACCTCAAACTATAATTTACAGAAGCATCTTCTTTCCCTTCTTCCAGTTCTGAAATTTGAACTTGTAATTGTTGCTTATCCCCGTAATATAACTTTTTTCAAGGTCTCTTGGTCAATCAGAAACACATAAAATTGGGAAATGACTAAGCAATACATGAGGCCAATGTTATTTAGTAGTTTATCTCCACAAGTGGGAGAGCAATGTGTTCAAAGGACTTTTTCCTGCTGGAAAATGAACTCCAACACAAAGGGCTGCAGGTTTGTAGGTTAGCCCAGTTCCACTGTAATAGGGTAATACTGAACAGGACTTTGTAAAAATTGCTCAAAGTTGTATGGTATTATGTATGTACATATGCATAAATACATACAAACATACATTTATATATGCATTCATTTAGTTCACATTGCATATTCACCTTCTTTCCTGCATTTTATTTCCTAACCAAAAGTTTTCAAATTCAGCTAATGCTACTGAGAGGGGAGAGAGAGAATTGTTCAGTGCATCCACTTCTAGTTAAAAACAATTTTTCTTCTTCCACAGCTATTTTTATGCCTGCACTTGAAAAGCTTTCTGTCAGATGGAAAATCTAGAAATTAATGAAAGTTAATGGCCCCATTTGAAAATGAAAAAATGAGACACCAAATTGCCAAATGCCTTTTCTGAGATTATGCACTACGTTTTGCAGAAAACAGAAAGAGACTCATTTCTTTGTTTTTATTAGAGGAAAAGTCTTCTTTTCTTCCCTGCCAATTTTACATTACAAACAGGATTTTTCCCCCTTGGAAAGCCTAACATTAATTTCTATTCATGATGTCTTCTTTCTGTACAATATGTATACACTTTAATGGAAAAGATCTGTTGCATAATATTATCAGCCTTAGATGGACAGCATGTTTTCACAAGCTTTGTCCTTCTCATATTTAAGAAGCCCCGAACACTTTTTCTTCAATCTAATAGATCTAAAGTCCAGGAAGTTTATGTTTAACTTAGATGTGTGTAAATCAAGTAGACGGTTCCAGAATCTAAGTGCTGCTGCTCTCTGGAAAAGCAATTGCAAATTTAGTATATAAAATCTCAAATTTATCTGTCTATTTCCTGTTTATCTTCCACTAGAATAACTGCAAGAGCAAAAATTAGCATTTATCACTTGGTTTAGATTTGATCATCTGCATCTCCGTAGTACTTTGTAAAATGAACGATATTTCAAAATAAAAAAAGTGTGAAGTTGAGCCAGCCAACTTGAAGGACAGGCAGAATATAAAATTCCTATCTGATGCTTTAGTATATTTCATGTTTTGTTTTGCTTTATCATAAGCTGCTTTTTTTTTTTTCAAACTTGCTATCCCCTCAAATCGTGAAATGCTGACCCAGTAATTAATAATGCAAATAAGTGACCTGAAGTTCTTATTTTAGCTAGTTTACTCAGAAATTTAGTGCTTTCGTTCGCCGCCTGCTCTATCCTGCTTATGTTTGGACTGCCAAAGTTGTCAGTTCCCAAAAACCAGGCTCATCTGTCTTGATAGAGTTCTTAATCTGCTTGTAAAAGAAATCACATTAACGCTTCTATCAAAGCATATGTTTTCCGTACTTTGCCCTCCATAGATCTTGTCTATCTCATTTAAAGGGTAGCCTTTGCATATGCAACAGACTCTGCCTTACCCTAAAGATTTCATCCTGTCAAAATTGTTGCAGTTAGCCATCAGCAGTTTCTGAGACAATCATCATCATCACTCATCTTTGACATGTTCGATTTAGCTCCTCAAAGTGAAATACTAAGCAACTAGGTTACATTCTCATTAAAATTATACAATCTTCTTAACAAAGCGCTGGTAAACACAGGATTTATGTCATACAAAATCACAAAGGCAAGTTTTGAATTAATAAGGAGGAAATGTGTTTGAAGGTTGGACAGGGCAACAGCATGGTAGCTGTCACTGGATGCGGCCAACTTCCTTCTTAGTATTCTGTTCACAACATATGTTCCCTATTAATTCCTAAACTGCATCAGACTAAGTAACTTTTTTCTTTCTTTTATCTACCATAATGGAAAGTTCCTTGCTATGGTTTTATTGGTACAAGATATCCTACAGTGATGGGGGTTTCTGAAGGTTTGTTTTCTCTCTGACAATTCCAAAAACCAGAAGGAGATAAGTTCAAATGTACATGCATGAAGTCTGCTTATGTTTTAACTCTCAAAATACAATTTAAATCTTGATCTTCTCTAGGTATGTTAGATGTTGTATTGCTCATTCACAATGCATACACAAAAAACCTTGACATACTAAAAACTACACCTAATTCTACTACTTCAACACTCTTAGACTAAGATGTTAGCATTAGCAATCTGCAGTTTTGGCAGCAATACTTAGAATGCATAATTTATTCCCCATTTCTATCAAATAGCTATATAAGACTAATGAATGGCCTGGCTCTTTTTAGATGTGCCAGTTACTCTAATAAAACTAAGTTACAAAGGACAGATTTAGCTCATTATTTGAAGACCTGCTCAAAAGTTAAGACTATAATTTAAGCCTCTCACCAACAGTTAAGGTCCAACAGCACATAAGCAGACTACAAGCGCAGGAAAATGTGCACAAATGTACTGGAATGGAAGATTTTGTCCCTGAAGACAGCAGCCAGTGATCAACTACAGCACCTCCGCTGTAGAGTGGTGAGCATATCAAACCACAGTGTATGCAGACTGTCCATGCCTCAGACATACCCATTCCACCTTGACCCATAATACACGTTGGGCTCCCCTTAGGGATGTGGCTGCAGAGTCCTAGTCCATCACCAGCTGGAGATGTGAAGTTCTCCAGTGCTGGCACTCCATTTCCATCCCTTCTCTTCCTGCACTAGTGAAAGGCAGCATGCTTGCTACATGTGGGCTTTTTTTATTTCTGGATTATTGCAAATCAGAATATGACTCTGCATTGTCTATAAGCACATGCAGCTTACGTGGGTTTTTCTACTTACTTCTTTCCCCTCTGACTGAGAGCAGGTGTGCATTTAATGGAGAAGAAGGTGTATCCTGTGTGGATTATGCAGGGAAAGTGCGTATGCTCTGACACGTGGCAGAGAAAGGAACTTCCATGCTTCTTTCTTATCCTCTTCCCCTCACCTCTCTACTGCCTTAACAAGCTCACTCTCCCGTTCTACAGTACTAATCAGTCTAAGCATCATGATTTATGGTACTGTCTTTGACCTAAGGAAATTACAGTCACTGGAAAGAAAGGATTCTAAAGCTGATGCAGTCAAACACCTTGCAAGAGTCCACTCGTAAATAATGAAAAGGCGAGGAACATAATTAAGGTCTATCAACAGAATTTTGTGTCAAAGCAGATTTCGTTCTTTGATCAGATTACAGGTTGGGTTGATAAATCTTGCTCTGTGACACTCAACAAGATGTTCAACTCAGCATACTATATTCTGATTAAAAAATCAGCAGCTGTTAAACAGATTAGAACTGGCTAAATTTAGGTTCCCAAGAACAGTAGTTATTTACTAGGAACTGTAATCATATGGCAGAGTTCTTTGGTGACTGCAAAGAGAAACCATTTCTTCAATATTATTGACCTGAAAATAAATATGCAAGCTACTGCTGAAAAGTGTAAATAATGCAAGAATGGAATGGAGAAAATATAAGCAAGGCAAGCATGAAAATGAGCTGGTGACCAAGATACCAGTATAACTAAGAATTCCAACACAACCACTTGAAAAATCATGTTTCTGAGTGACAATGCAGGCTCTATTTATAACACTATACAACACTATACTAGAAGGCAATTCTGAAGAGAATCTATGCTCAGAGTGTATAGGGATGTCAATGAGCGCTCCTTGCGCAGTATGGTGACAAGAAACGCATAGAGAAAAAGGCATAATTCCTGGGAACGGGAGATCTTTTGCTCACTTTAAAAAGAAACAGCAATACAGGTATTGGACTATAGTGTTCACTTTTGTTATCTGTATGGCTATACATTAAAGCTATAAGCAGTTAAAGAGGGAAAGTAAAAGAAACCAAAAAAGGTTAAAATCTGAAAAAAAATGCCTCATAATGAGCTAAGATCTTAATCTCTTTGTACCATTTAAAAGACAATTAAAACCTAGTTAAAGTAATGGGTATCTTTCCACAGAGAAAATAAGGAGTACTAAACATGCTTTAAAATACTGGAGAAAGGATAAGCAGTAATAGCTGTAAAACTGAAATTAAAAGGAGTAAGAGAAACAAGGAGGTCAATTAAATTTCCAAACAGTGATAAGATTAAGGTCTCCTGATAACTTTAAATTAAATCCAAGCACCTTCCTCAAAGACATGTAATCCAGACAACTTCCATTTATTCTCTGTAGAACATCACTTTCATCTTATGGATGTGTAAGTGACAAATGCTGCCATATGATACAGAAACAGACTGTTTAAAACAGTTACATCTTCTGTCTGAAGTTCTATGTCTTGTTAAAGCGCATAGGAACAAAACAGAAATTTTAGGGCTAGACTGACACAGGTATGTCATCTTTTTAGAATGAGTATACACAGAAAGACATCGGTGTTTGACCGTGCATTACTCATCATATGAACATATAGGAATGCGCTGCGGGTTTCATTCCAGCAGTGCATGTTCCAACACTTGCAGACACAGCCCAGTGTGCATGAAATGAGCAAAATCAGTTTTTTTTCCAGCAATGTGGCTTATTGCAAATAAGTATTATAAATACAGTCATCAGTAATATCATCTTTTAAATTAATGCAGTTAGGATCGTGGTCAGGCAAATGGCTAACATGTGTAACCTCTAAGAAACACAAGGGAAGAGATTAGCAGTCAGAGCTCTATTTAGCAAAATTAAGCCACTTCGTTGTTTTCTAAGTCATCACTGAAAACTGCTTGTTTTTGTATGTGCCTTTTATGCAAAAACAATGAATAAAATGTTTTTAATAAAGAAATAGGGGGGAAATGGTTATGTACTTCCAATAGGATTGACAGATATTAAGGTGCAGAATAGAGCGCTACTGGTTGTAAATTGGATTTATCCCTCCAGTTAAAGTCATAGCAAACCTGGCTCTCCAATGGGTGGAATGCATTGCCTCAGTCATAATGCAGGAGTAGGAACAACTAAGATAAAAGTCTTAACAAAAGAGCCATCTATTCCTCTGTTAGCCCAACTCTTTCATTGTCTTTTCTTGGCTCTCTTTTGTCTTTAAAGCATCTTGAGGAATAAGAAAACTCTAGGAAAGACAAGTTACTCTGCTTCTAATGAGAAATGATCTCTCTACAACATAGGAGAATTCTTGCAAGGACACAGCTAGTTTTGCCCAAGAAAAAGGACATTTTGTGCTCCAAGCAGTTAAGGAAATAACTCAGAAATTTGGCAGAGAGTAAATCATCCCATTCTGATTCTTTTATTATTTTAGGTGCGATCAACTAAGGAGCAGCGTTGGGGAGGGCCTCTGCTCTCAAGAAATCACTCATTGGAAGAGGAATTTGAAAGAGCGAAGGCAGCTGTGGAGGTATTACTTCATTTACTCTTCCCATTTTCAGCTAGTGTTCTACAGATTTCATATTAATTTTGCCTCACAAGTAGAGGAGAAAGTTTGTACCACATTTTTCAAAGCAGAGAAGAGATACAGTTCCTGGAGTTACTCATTTAAGATATCAGTTTCTCTCTTACCAAAATATAAAATATTAGTTATAAATGGAGATGATGAGAATGAACTTTTCAGAATTGATTTTGTCTTACCATAGCAAGTGGGTCAAGAAGATTCCCCATAAAGGTAAGCGCTTCCAAATTGAAGGTATAAGAGTGAAAAATACTTTTATGCTAGTAACTGAATGTGTGCAGTCACTCAGACACAAACCAACTCTCCACGCTGAAATTCCAATTCAATATTATTGATAAAGAGAATGATTACTTGCTGTAATGGGAGAGTAACTGCACACACAGAAGTAACCAATGAATTTTTATCATCAGTGACAGAATGTCAAGTACTGAAGCATTCCCTTTTCCTGATAAATAAATCTAGTTTGAAAAGGTGCAGGTATTCAGAAAGATACCACCATAGGTTCTCAATGCACATAAAGAACTGTCTCCATTTACAAAATTAAAATGGATACAGTAAAGTTAGCTGCTTTATAAACTATGCACTTAAGCTATACACTGAACATCATACACATTTGTTCCTGGCAGGAAAGGAGAGACTTGCTTTCAGATTACCACTGCTTAAAATTTTCCAGTTTTTCCTCCTTCCACTGCAGTGTGATCTTTAAGGTGGGACATGTACTGAAATCTGTGACTGAGACACAGGGAATTGGTGATTAACATCTCTGCATTGCAGTTAGTTGTTAAGCAAATGGTGTCAGTACTCTTCTAATTGCCAGAAATCATGTGTAACAATGGAAACCAGACTTTAAGTAGAAAAAAAATGTGTTTTGAGGCTAATAAAAGATCATAAAACATTACTGAATACTTTATAGAGTAAAATAAGGAGGAGAATGTATTGTATAAAAAAACCTGCACATTAAAAGGTTATTCTAAGGCACCAAAAATTATTAAAATGCTTTAACATAGCCTTGAAAACAGCTATTTAAAATAATCTAATTAAATGTTTCTCTAACTATGTAACTGGCAGTCTAAGCAATTCTTTATACTTAAAATAGAAACCTGGACCAGGTAGTTAAAATAAAAAGCAGAAGATTCTTCAAGACCCTACAGTTATTTTCATTTGCATATGAAAAGAGTTGAATTTTCACTGTAGCAAAAATGAAGCAGTAAGAAATCTAAGGTGATTTTAATAAATTGCAGGCCATCTCAGAGAGATAGGTGCTTACCCAAGAAGAGAACAGATATGCTGTTCAAAAATTCCCCTTTTAGGCTTCGGATTTTTCTGTAATACTCTTCAGCTGGGAAAGCTCCAAGTGGTAAGATTAGCCAGAAAACGGCTCAAGAAAAGGAAGTAAATCTCAGGTTCTTTGTGGTTTGCTTCAAAAAGAATTAATTAACAATTCAGTAAATGAAGACACCAAACTTTATCCTCCACCCAATTTTCACTTTAGAGCTTTGGGAATGGCTTTAAGATGTCAAATTTTGAGATAAGTGAAAATCTGTAAGGCAATTCTTTCTTCAGTACATTTAAAGATATCTATGTTATTGGGGATTGTTTAAAGAATAAAGATGTAAGTAAATTAGGGTGTTTTTTTTTTACTAGAGAGGGTCTAAATTCCCTCGTGCTGATCCAATCCATTTAGACATGGCTACCTTTTCTGTCATCCTGGAAACCAGATTTGAATTTTGCCACATTCCTTTGCTACACACTTGAGGGAAGCACAAGTAGCCTCATGCCATTATTTCCAAGTGCCATACATCATCCTTCTAGTAATTAGCTGTGTTTTACCAACAATTGGCACTATTTAATTTAAAAAAAATGCCAGTATGGGAAATCAGATCCTTTCTATATCTATACTTATTATATGTATATAATAATTATGTTTGCTTAAATATTATATTTATAAATTTATTATATTTATTCTGCACCATCCTATTGGAAATGAGTTAGAATTAAAATACATGAAACCAAGAAAGTGGAAAAACTTCCAACAGAGAAACATCTCGGCTATAGAAAAAAGCAATTCTGATATTTTGTTATGCCTCATTTCCCTCGTGTAGAGATGAAACTGCAGATGCCACAGCGTTGTGAGATTACATAAAGGAAATGTTAAACTGTTCTTCTCGGTATCATTTTATTTACAAGCCAATGTAACATGAGACCTTTCTGCATAACGTACTGTTATGAAGCATCAGGACATACTACAGCTAAATTTTGTGAAGACAGTAGTAAGTAATAATTAGTACGTGCACAAATTGAACGTACTGTGTCATTCACACCGAGGAGCATATTGATGGAATAATTCAAAGGAAGAAGAACCACAAAACCTTTGTTTTTTTATGCACTGGTCAAGAAGGAGCACTGCAAATTGAGTTGTGGCAGTAGGGGAAAGGTCTAACAAGAAATGATGAAAACATGGAAGTTCCTAATTTAGCCATTAGTATTCTTCCCTGCCATTCTATCATAGGAAGTAAAGAGCCTGGGAATATTTTGCCTCTCACTTGTTTAACTGCTTCGGCATATTTTTAAATACCAAGAGTAAAAACAGCCTCTTTGACAAAAGGCAAAATATTCTGCATGGAAGGAAAAAAGATGGCATGAAACATTTTCCCTAGTTGTCATTTCACTCAAATGTTGCAGATTATCTGAGAATGTGTTAAAACTGTTCGACTGCTCCGAAAACTTTTGGTGTGACCAAAGTAATTTGCCAGCATTAAGGTAGGAAAAACACTGAAATGAAATAATTGGCATCAGTCACATAGCAAATGGAGTTAAAATTAGATCTAAGAGTCTTGAGCCATAGCCAGATTTTCAGAAGCACTCAATATTAATTTAACCCCCCTGCCACTGAAGTCAATGGAAAACTGCTACTCGTAACAGCTAAAATAGACTTAGGTCTTTAATTAGGACTGTGTAATATCACAGAATCACAGAATCATAGGGGTTGGAAGGGACCTCCAGAGATCATCGAGTCCAACCCCCCTGCCAAGGCAGGTTCCCTACACCAGGTCGCACAGGTGGGTGTCCAGGCGGGTCTTGAATATCTCCAGAGAAGGAGACTCCACAACCTCCCTGGGCAGCCTGTTCCAGTGCTCCGTCACCTCACCATAAAGAAGTTCTTGCGCATATTTGTGCGGAACTTCCTATGCTCCAGTCTCTGGCCGTTTCCCCTTGTCCCGTCTCCACACACTGCTGATATTTATGATCCTCTTCCTCAAAGAGGCTGAACTGCTCTGATATTGAAATTGTTGTTTGCCATGGTAATGTTACGGCATTTTATCAGGTGCCATGATTGAGCCTGATCCAGTTGCTCCACGTAGCTTTGCCTCATGTGCTTCAGAAACCCTGAGTGCTGGATGCACTCAGGAAGCTGTAGCTGGTGTAGGAGCCCTAAGACTGAATGCTGCTCGCAGGGCTGCTGCACACAAAGGAAGTGCCCATTCTGCCCAATCATGCAAATCCAGCTGGGCCCTGACCCATGTCCAAGCAGCACATGACAAGATAAGTGACCTTATACTATAACTCTTCTCTTACTTTATTTTTCCTCCAGTTTTGATTCACTATAAACATCAAGCATGGATACTTAAACACATAGTAATTCATGGGCTTTTTAAGTGCAGTATGCACACAGTAAACTTCAGGGTGGGTAACAAATATGTAATTGAACAACAGAATTCAAATTTAAGACCTAAAAACACATCTTTGCTTAAAACACTTAAGTGGTTTTACATATGCTGAAGAAATATGATTTATATGTTTCCAAGTCAGTGGGTTGTAAAAGTGATATTTGTGGGAAAAATGCAAGAAAAGAAAACTATTATAAACATCATATATACATACATGTCATTAGATCTATAACTTAATCTGTTTTAAAAGGCATTAATAATTACGGTATATATAGTGGTTATATTAATATTAATCTGCAGGAAAGGGAAATTTCCACTACCTTACCTCATCCTGAATCTCAAAATTACCTCTAGTAAAAACACGGTCAGGTAATTTTCTTCTTCAGTGCAGTGCAGATTTGCACTGAATGCAAAATAGTTCATGGAGACATTTGTTGAACAGGATAGTTTAAGCGATTCAAGTGCTTCTGCTCACGGTTGATAAAAGAGGGAGCAATCTGAATCATTAACCCAGCCTTTTCAGTTCCTAAATGGACATTTCAGCACAATCTCACAACTATTTAAATGACTGTATTTCCTTCGAATTTGGAATGAAAGCAAATTTTGAAACCTCAGAAACTGTTGTGTAATGAAGTTATCATCTTCTGTTTGCTTCTATTAAAAAGAATGTAATTTTCTCTTTGGGCATGAATGATTCACACTCGTTTCCTAGTCCGCAGAGTAACATAGCAGGTATCTTCACAGATCTGCTAATTGCATAATTCATACAAGCCTGAGCCTCCTGGAAGGACGTGCTGGATATCCAAGGGAGGTGATAAAGCAAGAACCAAAGAGAAATGCCTGTTAGATTTGTAAGGAGGGATCATACATTGCCGTTGTAAACAGCATAGTGATTTATAGCAATTGCACCTACTGGTAGTGGCAGTGCATCCTACCATTTGCATCCAGAGTCAAATATTCTGGCTGCTGACTCATTCTAGATCTGTTAACAGCCTGCGTTTTCCTTTTCCCAAGTGCCTAAGGAGCAGAGTTGTGGCAAGTCACGCATTCACAGATTAAGATTTTGCAAATCAAGCCAGGCTGCAGAACAGTATCAAAGAACAATCAATCTTTCAATAGAGATTCAGTCAAAACCATGTGAGCAAGTTTCTAACATCACACAATAATTTTGTACCTTATCCTCAAATAGTCCTGTCTATACCTCAATAGAATTATTAATTCTCTCTGACATAAATAAACTGAGAAACTGCACTCTCGATAGTGTCAGTTCACTGGAGTCCTGGCCATGCCCTGAAGGAACTGGGGAACTTTGCAAAGGCTTGCAGTGCTGAGCACATATTCTGCTACGGCACTGCTTTTCTGGGTTTATGACTAAGGTGTAGAGGCTGAAACAATAGGTATTGGGAAGCAATTAGGAAAAAATTCTCTACTGTGAGGGTGGTGAGACATTGGAACAAGTTGCCCAGTGAGGTTGTGGATGCCCTGGAAGCATTCAAGGTCAGGCTGAGCAACCTGTTCTAGAGGGAGGTGTCCCTGCCTATAGCTGAGGGGTTGGAACTTGATTATTTTAAAGGTCCCTTCAAACCCAAACCATTCTATGATGCTGTGAATATTGGGATTTCTCCACTATGTCAGAAGACCCCATTTAAATTAAATATCTTGTCCACACACTCTCTAAGCTTGGTGATTACTCTTTTATGTAGTAAAAATGATGCTGAATCCATCAAAGTAGGACACTTGTCATTGTTTTTTTTTGTTTGTTTTTTTAAAGAAACTTTTAACTGTTGTTATTTAGCATGTAAGCTTAGGGTTTGTTTTTCATTTTGGCAGGGGACTAGCACCATTCATTTCCTTCAAATTTTTAAGTAACAATTTACTGTTAGCATCAACGAGACGCAGTGTAAACTGCTGCAAATCCTGCTTCAGACAGAACATATGCTGCCTCTGAGATAAAGAGTCTTCTGATGAAGAAATACATTCCAATATAGGAGATGAAATTTAATTATATGGAATTCCATATTTGTACTGTAGTATTTCAGTCAGCACGATTATTAATAGAATGAACACTGCTCAGCAAAATTGCCACTTGTTAAAAAAAGTATAATAAAAGCCTTTCATTTTATTTTAGGATTTTGTTGTTCATTTTTTCATCTTTTTCTTCTAGTCAGACACAGAGTTTTGGGATAAAATGCAAGCAGAATGGGAAGAAATGGCTCGCAGGAACTGGATTTCAGAGAACCAGGAAGCACCAGGGCAAGTCACCATCTCTACCATTGAGAAGGTAACAACACAAAGTTATTTTCAAACAGTGCATCCTTCCCATGAAATTTTTAGATGAGCTTCAGCTGTTCATGGGATCCCAAGATAACTCTTCTGGGATATGGAAGCTAATTTTATCCAAAAGAACTCATCCTTTTCAAATTGACTGTGAACAGGATAAGATTTGAGAAAGTACCATAGTAAGAATACATTTAGACATGCCCAGTGTGTGAATTCAGCCAAATGGACAGCAAAGCAAACTGCTGGAGTCTGGGTACTTTTGAAGACAGCTTAAGGAAGAGCACCAAATACTAAAAAATCCAGGCAGGCACACTTAAACACTCTTCTTCATCCCCCTCCTTTGTATGTTTCAATTTGACACGTATTATGTAGCTGATATTAGCATACATTCTTTACACTGCAGTGGCATGAAGAGAAAAAAGCAAAACTTATAAAAAAAATCCCCCAAAACCCAAAAAAAACCCTAAATTCAACTCAGGCACCTGAAACACTGCTCTTTATCTTGAAAACCAATTGAAGATTCCAGGATATTATCTGAACACAGATGAGGTTGCAGGCACTGCAGGGAGTCAGCCTCTTGGTATGTGCTCTTTATGCTCTTTACCATAAATTGGACGTACTGGGCTCATGCTAGGTTCAATTCTGCTGCTATTGCAATCTGAGCTGTTGCCATTATCTTTGACACCCAACATAAGTACTGTTAAGCATAACTTTAGTGATCAAGTAAATATACAGAGAGCACAGATATAAATGGCCACTGATGTTTGCTTTTACAGTTTTTGTAATTTAAATTTAAAAGGGTAGCTCATATGTTTTTTCATAGAAAAAATGTTTATGTCCTGTTAGAATACACTGAATAATTTAATTTTGTAGTTGCTACCCCTTACTACAGGGCTCAACATGTGTCTCTTCATTCTCTTCCCCAGGGATATTATTTCCATACAGAAAATCCTTTCAAAGACTGGCCAGGTGCTTTTGAGGAAGGACTGAAAAAAATGAAAGAAGGTGACCTGCCCGTTACAATCTTGTACCTGGAGGCTGCTATTCTACAGGAGCCCAATGACGCAGAGGTACTCAACTCCTGTGCCTTTTGTTGACAAAGGATAGGGGACTCCCTTTGGCATACAAAGAAGGAATGCTTTCATGACCTAAAGCTTTGCTAGTCATGACTGACTGGAACAGCTAGAACAACTATGGTGGTTCTGGAATAACATATGCTCTGAAATGGATAACGGTGAGCTCTTCATAAGATGAGAATCTATTTTTGAAATGATAGAATTGCCAAATTGTCATCTAAAAGCATTGAAGAGAGACAACATTTGAAATGTTTCATTTCTTTTCCTGATGTTTTCAACCCATTAAACACTACCATTAAGAAAGAAAAAAAATTGATTTAACAAGAATTCTGAGATTTTTCTCATAATTACATCATTTTCCACAATATTAATGAAACCTGAAAAATATTTACAGTGTAAGTATACAGATTTCTTTGAATCTATTGCTACAGTAAAATAAGCAGCGTTTCAAAAAGCAGCAATAATTCCTAGACCCTCAAGGATCCCTTAAACATACATAACTTAATCATTGTTGTCCAGTGTTTTGTTTTATGTAATAGCCTAGTAACATTTAAAATGTACAGTAACGCACATCTGAGAAACCAGCATGTGTATATACACTGACAAAATACCTTTGCACTGACTGATTATAAATATTATCATGCCCAAAGGCATTCAGAACTGCATTGATTTGTACTATTGGTCTGTACACTGTAGCAAAAACTGTAATTACTGCTGAACAGATCCATCTTTATTCTTCTCTCCGCTAGAAGTGATGCTAGTTGTAACTGTTTGCACTTGGGTCTATATAACAAAATAAGATGATGATTATTTTTGCAGGCCTGGCAGTTCCTGGGCATAACACAGGCAGAGAATGAAAATGAGCAAGCAGCCATTGTCGCCCTCCAAAGGTAGATAATCGATAAATAAGGGGTCTAATGAGTACTGGGTAATGGAGACCGAGGTACATTGAACCTCATACTTGTCTTGTAACTAGAACCATTTATTGAACTAAGTAAAGCATTGACACAGGTGTAGAAACCCCAGTGACAACAGAGGGTTGATTAGTCTTTCTATTTTATAAAAGTACAATATTTAATCTAATACTGTAATTATTTGCACTGAAGAAAAGTTGCATGGTCTGATAAACACAAATTAAGCATAATGCAAATAAAGTACCCTTTTGATATTCTAGCCACTTAGCATATTTTCTGTCTGTCCTTTAACGAAGAGATTTATTTTTTAAATTAGAATGAACCCCCTCCAGCTGCTGCATACTAATCTGAGAATATTTATGGTTGATAGAGATAGATACTTGTATGTAAGAGTCAGTTCCAAAATATCAGCATTATTATTACTTCCCCTAGTGGGTTTTCACGTTTCCACTTGAAAAAGTACCCTCTCAGAAGTCAATTGCATTAGCAGCATTAACCATCAAGGTATCACCTAGGGATGCTCTATCTCACTCACACGTAGCTTTCCATTTTACCTAGACAGAAAACCAAGGGGTTGCCTGATGTAGGGCTTTTCTATTCCCCCAGTTTTAAAACAAGAGCAATGTTCAAAAAATAGACCAGATTCTGTTTTCAGTTCATGATATACAGCTGTAGAAAGGCTACTCCAATTGACTGGCTCTAGCATTATCAAAGACTTACTGAGAATTCAGTATCTGTGAGATGATTCATAGGAAAGTGATTTTTATCTTCAAAATACTTTTTTGCAGAGCTGAAAATCATATTAAACTGTTTGCAGGAATTTTAGTTCAACTTTTTGTGTGCTAGACAGAAAATATAAAACCAATATCTACCCACTACTCAACTTCCTCACAATGAAAAGGATGAGAGCATTACCTGTGTGCACATATTTATGTACATACATGTGTATGCACAGGTACATGCATGCACGTTTGTGTATAAATGCATAACATGCTTATCACATAACAGTAAGACAAAGCCCCTTTTTGAAAACATTGTTGGATAGACCTTACTTGTTTAAGTGACTTATTTATTTACAGGGACTATTTTGAAAGAACTCAAGAATTGTGGTTGGCTAAAAAAACAACCAAAAAACCTCAACATATTTTTCTTTTCTGCCTAGGTGCTTGGAACTGCAGCCAAATAACCTAAAAGCTCTGATGGCACTAGCTGTAAGTTATACTAACACAGGCCATCAACAGGAAGCCTACCAAGCTCTACGAAACTGGATAAAGCAAAATCCAAAGTACAAGTACATAGCGAAAAGCAAAAAAGGGTCCCCAGCACTTACCAGGAGAATGTCCAAGACATCAGATGAAAGGTAAATGTAGTTAAATGCTGCTGGCCGAAATGTAATGACCACTGCAAATGATGGTTCATGCTGTGCCCTCAATGTATAGAAGTCGAGCCTGTTCCCTGTGATGGAAACCCAGAAACTAAATGTCCATAGAGGCAGGGGTAGGAAACAAACAGTACATTCAGTTTAGTGACTGAGGACCACATTATTCCATCCATGGAAGTTAACATAAACTGCAAGCAAAAGACACGTTTTGCTTCAAGTCCCATAACTTTCTACTTATCTTTTTACCCTCTCTGCAGCTTCTTTATTCTCACATCCTCATTCTACTGCTTCCAAATTCATACCAGGCTTGTGTCGATCTACATGTGTGTTCTTCCCATTGTTCATCAAATTTCGTATATCCCAGCCAAGCCACTAGAATCCAGGAACATCAGCCATTTTGCCATGGGACATGGCTTCAGTTCACTGAATATATTTGGGAGGTAGCATCTGCTTGTTTAAAACTCATTCTGTTTTTAAACAAAGAGACAATGCAGTCATTTTATCTGTCTCTAGCCCAGCATACTGTAATGGGAGCTGGCAACCACTGTAAATAACAAAAGAAATCATGAGTTGGCAGCCCTTCATCATGTTTTCATGAGGCCAATAAATTAATCTCTCTGAAGTTTGAAATTCATAATAAATTCATTAAAGGCATAAACACCATTTATAGAACCAAAACACTAATGCTATCTCACTGCATATCATTTTGAAAACAGGCCTCATGTTTTTCCCTTATCACTAACAAGCCTCAGGTTGATGAGATAAGCTAAAATAGAAATTATGCTGAACTTGCATATTACAAGTGTGTTGCTTTCCTCTAGCCTCATCACCCAGAGCTGCCAGTGCAGTTTTATGAAGCCCACAGCAGATATAGGAGACGGAAATTTTGGCATCCATCTTCAGGGGTCTTGGCCAGTCATTTACAGCTCTTTTTACAACTGAGAAACCCACCTAATTTCATTAGCTTTAATAAGCATTCATGTTTTCTTACTTGGATCCATAGCTTCACTTTGAGTTCATTACATAGGTAAACTTTTGTATTTCAGAAATGAGTTTGCAACAGGACTGGGAAGCATATCCCTGCTATGATTGAGCTGAAGCAGCTTATTTTCAAGTTTATCGCTTCTGAAACATCAAGTACAATAATTATGATTTCTAGCTATGCAAAGATGCAACTTCATGTTATTTCTCACCCTCGTCTAGCTCATTACTTGAAGAAGTAAAGGATTTATACCTGGAGGCTGCTCACCAGAATGGTGACATGATAGACCCTGACTTGCAGACAGGACTTGGAGTTCTTTTCCACCTGAATGGAGAATTTAACAGAGCAATAGATGCATTTAGTGCTGCTTTAACTGTTCGGCCGGAGGTACATTCTATGCTTTTCCATTTTTAAGAACTTAGTTTCACAGTTTTCTTCCTCCCTTCTTGATCAGACCAATATTAATGAGATGCTGCTTCGGTCATTAAAATTTTAACACTTGAAAGAGAAGTGTTAATTATCAGACAGCCCCATTTAGAAGTAGCCTTATATATGTCCAATTTTTAGCTGCATAATGACTAATTGTACTGGTTATTTAAAGTTGCCTATAATCGTGAGTCAGAACCTTCCACTCTGTATCAACGAAGAGGGGATATGATATTGTTATTTTCTGCAGTCCTCTTCACTTGGCAATCAAAGATGAGCTGTTATGCCCCCTATTGACACCTACAGTAGAGAATTCATTTTCTCACCAGGACTATACGTTATGGAACCGTCTTGGAGCAACCCTCGCAAATGGGGATCGAAGCGAAGAAGCTGTTGAGGCCTACACACGTGCTTTAGAAATACAACCTGGCTTCATTAGGTCCAGATACAATTTAGGCATAAGCTGCATCAACTTAGGAGCATACAGGTAAGTTACAAAAATGTGTAAACAAAAGTCAGGGATCATATCTACCAAGTGAAAACTCATTTTCCAGCTGGAGCTCTTTAAGAAAAAAAATTAGAACACAGCTTAATTATCTCACTAATAAATATGTATATACATTACAAAGCACTAATAAATGAGTAATATTTTGTTTATATCCATACAACCTATATAACAGAACTACTGAATTTAAAAACTGAAATCCTCCATTCAGCAAGCTGCTAAGGCATTTTTTCTAGCTCTAAGTGCAAGTAATCTTCTCATAATCCGTGGGACTGTTCTCACACTTAAACTCAGTCCTGTGTTACAGAGCTTTTCTAAAGAAAGTATAAAAGACTGTATTTATAAGGGAAACTCCAGTTAAAATGCTTATATTAATTAATATTGTCAAAAGTACTTTTAATACAACCTTTAGGAACCATAGGTTTACATTATAGGGGTCAGTTTAGGACATTTAAGATGAGAGAGATCTAAACAGCAATAAAGCATACAGATGCAGTAGTCCAGACCTTACTCTAAGTCACATCCACTTGCTTAAAAAAAAATCAAAGAAGAGTAACACAAAAAGGCCTATGAAGTGCATTTTAAAAAATACACTCAATACTAGAATGGTATTTCCTAAAGTTTTATGCTATTCATTAAGCAAATTACATTACATCTTTCTTTTTCTCTTCTTTCCTACAGAGAGGCTGTCAGCAATTTTCTCACTGCTCTCAGTTTGCAAAGGAAGAGCAGGAATCAACAGCAGGTTCCCCATCCTGCTCTATCAGGCAATATTTGGGCAGCACTTCGAATTGCTCTGTCTATGATGGACCAGCCAGAACTATTTCAAGCTGCCAACGTGGGCGATCTAGACATTCTATTAAGAGCTTTTAACCTAGAGCCGTAATACAAAGTATCCACAAATTAAGTTACATTAGGAAGCAGAGAACTCTTTTATTACTCATCTCAAAATGACCACAATTTAAAAAAGATCACGGTTGTAGATCAGTAGGGGAATTCTCTCAGATGTTATTCAAAAAGGAAAAGTTCAAAAGCACAAAATATTCTAAAATATGCTCAGACTCAAAGCATCCAAATGAGCAGCAGCTGATCTGACAAAGCCCTGAACTAGATGAAGATCTTCATCCCATGCAAGCTCTCTCTCTCTCTATATATACACACACACACACACACAGCTATACAAAGAAATATACGAAAAACAAACCTAGACAATTATTATCATACATTAAAATGGCAAGCAAGGCATCCAAGGAACCTGCTTAGTAGCTCATCACACTACGCCGACATCACTTTGCCATGCAACATGAATTCTTCATCCTTTGCTTTCTTTGAAATATCTTCTCAAGGTCCATCTTTAACATAGCTCTGAAGACAGATGCATGAAAAATGGATGTATTTTGTTTTGAATGTATTTATTTGTCGGCATTCAAGAAAATCTTTGCTTCTGAAGGTACCTTGACTAATTTGGGCCAAGTTTGATGTAAACCACGTGCGATATGAACGGGAACACTGTACATGGAGGTCTACGAGAGTAGGCCATGTATATATTGAAAGGACAGCTGTTGCAAGCAGAAGCAGTAATTTGCACTAGAATTGTAGCTGTTTAAACCAGCTACCCCTGATCATGGACAGAGAATGTCTGCTTCAAAGGAGCTCACAGCAGGATCTGTCAGTGTGTACTTATGCACTTTAACCTTTCTTTTTGTAAAATTGTGCTATGATTTATTTTTATTTTAATTACTAAAACCAGAATATACAGGATAGCCTTGTTGGCATAGAGGACCAAATATCATTTCCTGAAATGTGATAAGAGGGTTTTCAATATTCTTATGTTTAAATGATGCAAATACAATATAAACTGCAATATCTATTAGATTATTCTATTATGCATCAGGTATTACATATGCATGCATGTGCATGCACATATTATGTGTATTATATCATTCAAAACATATTAAGCCACAGAGCACTTTTGCAAATAAAGAAAAGTCTTCATAGGAGCTCATACCTGCAAAGCATGCTCAAGGGAAAGTTTGTGCTGAAAAGTATCCTCTATTTAATGCTTGTACGATCAGGACTGAGATTCAATCCTGCTGTTGTGGCAAACAGTAGCAAAAAGTTTCAGTGACATCACAGCAGGCTAAATACTTAGATAACATCAGTGCTTCTAGCTACTTAAAAATATATATGCATATCATTTTAATTTTCCCCTGCTTGGATGAATGGGGAACAGTATCGAGGGAGGGGGCTGCACTGCTACACAACAAATAGATTGATTGATTTTAGTACAATGCAAACAGGCTTAGCTCGAGATAAACGTGTCAATCAAAGACAGGAATATATGTATTTCTAAGGGGAGTCATCTTCAGTTATTGGTATTTTTACTACTTTTCCTGAACAGTGGAAAAAAAATACAATTGGATGGCTGCTGCACTGATTTCTGGTCAGGGACGTGGAGGTGCAGGATAGCTGCATAATTGTGATGAAGTGGGACAAGCAGCACTTTTCCTGTAAACAGCACTAAAAACAATAACAAAGCAGAAGAACTCGATCAACTAGTTAAGAAAAAAAATATCACATGCACAAACCACAAAGAAAGAATCTCTATGGGAATTGGACAGTTTCACCAGTGGGAGCTTAAGTTTCTTGCAGCTGTCTGTTATTTTGAGCAACCACTTAAAGGAAAATTCCATCTCAGTAAGTGCAATCACTGCATTTAATTACCAATGTGATTGGTTAAAATAATCATTTCTTATAATATTTCTTATAAGAGGCTTACCTCTCATTCATGCCTGCAGAATAGAGGTGCTGAAACAGCTACAAGAGTTTATTCATATTGCTCTATTAATTCATTGTGTATAGACGTTCCTATTTATCTACCAAGCATATAATGACACATTATTTCTTCCATTTTCTCTAAGGACTGGTTATCAAAGACTGCCTGGGAATGACATTTCAGCAAAGCATGCTGCTGTACGCATATCTGCTGACAACAGTTTGCTCTTTGCTTTGACAGCGATGTGTGATGACAGCCCCGTATCGATAAGGCAGAGCAGAAGGTGTGCTGCAATTGAATCTGGGAAGTGATGAGAGGGAAGGGAGGCAGCTTTGAGAAGAGATCGTAAAGCAAAGGCATATGTACTTAGATTTTGCTTGATGCCCTACCATCACACAAGTCCTTCTAGAATATCCGCTGTGCTGTGGGATAATTAGGGATTACCCAGAGGAATGAGCTGCTCAAGAATTATATTTTTATACCTTTCAAATAAAAAAAAACTCAAGTCAGAATGACAAGGAACATTTGATATTGATGACAGTTCACTAAACCTCTTTTTTCTCTAGCACGTGTATGACTAACAGAAATTTTGTTAGGAAAACCTGCTGGACAGCCTCTGTGCCAGACTTCCCTGTGCTCAGCAGCTCTTGGTACTTCTAGGTTCACTGCTGTGCATGCTTAAGTACTCTGGGCCTTACTATCCTCCTTTAGCCCCCACCAAACACTGTCAGTGCACAGGACAGGACGCCACGTAGCTCTGGTCTGGCCTCCTCATGGTCAGGAGGTTGCAGCATATTAACACCTTGAGAAAGAAATGCAGCCACTGTAATTCTAACCAGGCACGAGGCAAGAAAAACAGGGCTGCTGAACAGTAGCAGATTGAGATTGAGGGTGAGAGACGGGAAATCTGGATCTTCTTCTCATTGCTCCCTGTGAGCCCCCCCCAGTCAACATCTCCTCCTATCCCCTACTCATCCAGGTGTGCAGGGAAGGAAGGGCAGACAGCCACTGCACACTGCAGAATTGCACAAAGGCAGAGGAACACTGCAGTGTCACAGACAGCGTGTATAGGGTCACCCACATTAATTCAGAGAAGGCAACGCAAGTGTATGGCTGCTCAGATCCAAGTAAGGAAGCACTTTTATTTAAAGTCTAGACATTTCAGCAGAGATGAGACCCTGAGACACTCCAGGGTCACAACAGCACAGCACCTACAGGCTGATGCTAAATTAGTGCTGTGATAGTTTATCATCACCTCCCACTCCTGCTTCCCCTTCTTGTTACTCCCCCCTTTCTCCAGAGGTAATGTATCACTGCCAGGTAATTGATTCCAAGCTTTTGAGCCATTCCTCTGTTTTATATATTTCACACAAGTAAGAAGCACTTTCCTAACCCAAACTTGTGACTGTCACTCTCCTCTGCAAAGATTTATGAGTATTTATAACAAGTCTGACCCATGAAGCTGCCAAACACTCAAAGTCTGTGGTCTTTGCATGATTAGCTCAAAAACAGTTACCAGATGAGGGCTGCCCTCTGATACCACTGCATGTGCTGAACAGTCACCAGAATCAAAGGGATTATTTACAGAGTGAGGCCTTACAATGAAAGCAATAGGCTCATTTCTTGCTGATCTTTTTAAACCGTAATGACTCTAATACCCTTGTTGCAATAGACGGGTTTACGTTCATTTAAAGTGTGGATTTGATCTCTAGGTAAATACAAACATATCTGTATGTAATAGCATTTTCTTAAGATCTGTTAAATCAGAGCACTTCTGCAACTATCCAAGGGGAGGTTCCAATAATGCTAAACCTCACATTGACAATATTGCATGCAACTACACTAACAAATACCTGTACTGAAATATTAACACAAAGCATGTGGTGCTGCCACCTGAGTATATGTTTAGAGAATGCATGCAGAGGGCGCACACACAGGGTATTTTTAATCTATTAATCAATATCTTCCATGGGATATTTTAAAAGTGCTTTGCATCTGCCAAATTCAAGACTAAATTCAGGTTATTTGGAACAGCTTAAACAAAACACAGAGCCCTTTTTAAACCTCAGCCTCAGAAATCACTGTGTTGCGGATTTCATGTTTAATTAGTGACAGACATCTGCAGCAAGAGCGTCTGCAGACAAGCTCTGGTATCCTCTTAAGAATCAAGAAGTGAGTGTGCACAGCTTTCACCAAAAAGCTGGGTGATTGGATTAGCACGTTTCCCTTACCAGGTTAAACTAGATAGCACCAAGCCAGAGAAAAAGATTCCCAGAAACATTGAAGCCACTGTTGTCTTGTGTGCACTCACCATGGCCAGGCTTCTCAAGCTTGCCTACTAGCTCTGAAGGCTGCCTGTCCCTCTGACTGTTCTGGTTTAAACATGTAGATGTAAAACTTCACAGAGCTGACAATACCCTTTATCCACCAATTCCAGCTGCAGATGCCTGACTCAGCTGAAAGCTCAGCACAAATAGCCAAATGGGCCAAATTAGTAAACCTGGGCTTGTCTGTCAGGTGGGCAGGAGGATCTCAGCAGCACCAACAGATCAGCCAGGTGATCCTACCAACACTTGTAGAGCACAGGCCTCCATGGCAGGAATAATAACCAGTGAATTACCGGCAGCCAGAGGCCTAAATCATTGTCTGCCAGAGCCAGTGAGAACTGGGACTGTCACACAGATTGGCTATAGGTCTCTCTTGCCTGAACATGCGTCTGCAAAATGAGACATATTAGTTACTTCACATAATAACCTGCACAGTTAAAGAGATTTCTGGTCAGCAGTGTTGTCAATTTTGCAGTCTGTACAGTGAATGCATGTTGTAAGTGCTTATAATACAGAGCATTTACAGATAGAAGTGGCAGGAAAGTGCACTGCATGTTGTGAAAATAACTGGTGGTTTAGGCCATACGCAATACACTAATATCTACTATTCAAACCTCATATAAGCTAGAAATCTGATTACTTCACAATAGTTCTATTTCTGGACTGCTGAAATATATCAGAGACAAGAGTACCATGCATGAAGTGACCACTGATGCTTTGAACAAACCTAAGCAAAAGGAAAAACAAGCATGCCACAGAACCCACAGGTGTCAGAGCCTCAGCCCGTAAGCAATAGGTACTATGCACGGGAGTGAGACAGAAGGAATAGAAAGCTGTAACTTTACAAATGCTTGCACGTGTGACAGCAAGCTTGCATGGTCGAGACTTATTGTGCTTTGATCTTTTTTTTTCCCCTTCCACATTTACAGACTGTCACTGACATTGGCTAGAACTTTAATTTAAACAGCATTTTTAATATCAGCAATTACTGTAAATTCAGAAAAATCAAAACATTTATAAATATATTTTATATATCAGAGTATAACATATCTAAAGTAAAATAAAACTATATAGTTTTGAAAGGCATTCTGTGCAGCTGCTTCTATATGCTGTAAACTGTTTGAAAACCTTTGCAATCTTGCATTCGTTTTTTTGGCTTTATTTTTAAGCCAACATACAAGAAAGAAGAGACTGTAGGGTTGGCAGATACTTTCACCTGAGCTATCTGAAGAGCCCTGCTGCTGTGCAGACTTGCGTGGTTCACGTTTCCTGTTGGTGGGCAAGCGTATGTGCAAGGCATCGCAGCGAGGTGGATGCGGAGGTGGGAGTTCAGCCCTACTCCTGAATGTTTACATTCTGTTACAAAGGTCCATACAGACTCAGGCTGAGAATCTGAGTCTGAAAGAAAGTATGGAGTTTTAAAAAGAAAACGTTTCTTATGACAAATAACTCACCTCTATTCCCAGTGCATTATCAGCTGTGTACGATATCAAACACAGAACTGTAGTTTACCAATGCTTTAATTTGTTGTTCCCTTGCACTGCTCTTTAAAATAGTTGATTTTTGAAGAAATAGATTATTATGTGCATACTGGATGTGTTAAATTTATTAAGCTCATAATTACTATTTGCAGAGCACCATTTAATGTAGTATTTTTGTACTGTAATGGAAGCATGCCTTCCTTGGGTTCTTTTCCACCTAATAAATTGTATTTATTTATCTGTATTTATATCTGTGCAATTTTTAAATATGTTTGAAAAATAAAACTTTGTCTGTGGCTTCAAATATTTCCAAATTGCTTCTCAATTTGTAGATGGTTTTGACTTCAATTACTTGAAATGAAAAGAGGGACCTCTTCAAGAGAAACAAAGGATTTTCAATCCAAGGCTTCTTTCCTATTGCTTATGATGTAGCTGTGCTTCTCTGCATAAACATTAAGCCTAGAAGATGTTTTTTTTCCTTACCAGAAGATTTTTAATTAATTCATCAAGTTGCTCTGAGGTTCTTTTTTTAAAAAAACAATTACTTTTATTTATTTTTACTTTCAAATATTTCAATGATACTCACAACTGGAATTCACAGCAGCTGAGGACTGGACCCAAGGGTTTTGCACATACGCTCTGTATGAGGAAAATGGAAAAAAAAAGTATGAGAATTCTTCCTGAAGATTATGCAACCACACGCTTCAAAATAAAAGCAGAAGTTATGGCACAGCCCTTCTGGAGGGAAAAAAGAATAAACAAGCAGACACCAAAGCCAGCTTTAAGTGATTGACAGACTTGCAGAGGAATGGCTTTTTGCAAATGGTTTTTCTATAGGAGACTGACGTAAGCACAGATGTGAGACAAGATGGACATAGAATCTATGATTCTATGATCAGCTGTAACAGTTACAGCAGAGGGCCACTAAGAAACAAAGTTAGAAGGGATCCGAACACCTGTTGGCACAGCCAGTGGACACACAAGACAGGCCAGAAAACAAAACAAAGCTAGCAAACAAAAAAGGCAGACAAAAACAGACAAACAAAAGGACAACAAACGAGATAGAGCCACAGTTTGCCTGTTGAAGGAAACCTCTTGTCAGAAAAGTCAGCCGGCTGCCTGTGGCTTAAGCAGCCTTTCACTACAGAAGAAAAAGGGAACAGACACTAAAAACCCACTAACTCTTAGGTTGAAAGTAGTTGTGCTCTTGACAACGGTGTGGTTTGCCGGGAGATGTTATGGTTAGTTTTTGTTGCTCAAATGTACTGACAAAGAATAAGCAGCAGTGTGTCCATTAGTTATGTGCTCCATGGCACAGACCAGGGGCACAGTACTGCAGCCCTAAAGGCAAAGCAAGAGAGTGGCTGGGAGGAAATCCTACATACAGAACTGCTAAAAAATAAAAACACCTTTAAGGACACTGACAATATAATCACTTACTGCACACCAACTGTCGGACATGCACTGTCTCTGGTATGGTTACAGCACTCATCTTTCATCACAGCAATCAGTGCCATGCTTATCCGTGTCAAGCCTGTGGCATACCTGAGAGACAGAAAGGTGTTATTTCCCACTCTTGTGAGGGGGAGTAGAGCACAGAGGTGGTATTCACCTGTCAGTTACTTAATATTGCCTTCTCCAAGCAATCTGCAGAAGTCAGCAGGCACATCTCCTGCATGGTAAATTACCACGTGAAGTCTGAACAGGGCCCTAAATTCTGCCCCTCAGCTTGCAGGAGGAACCACATTCCCTTACCTCGTTCCTGTTGCTGTAAGTAGTAACAGTGTGGTGCAGAGCAGCCTGCCGTGGTCACAACGGACATCTGTGAGAAAAGGAACCAACGGATCATTACATTTGGACTTCCAGGGTTGAACCATCTTTACCTTTCTTGTCATCACTCAGTACTTAACATGGCCCCGACTTCCATATCAGAAAATGACACTTAAGACCTGGAAGGTTTACCTCTCACATCTCCTCTGGCTCATGGCCCCATGATCCTGTGAAAAGATGAAAGGGTCACCATCCATTAGCCTCCTTTTTTGGCCTACTCCTTTATCTACCAAAGACCCCAGTGGTTGTGCTCCTATGCAAATTTCTTACGTAAAAGGAAAAAAAGAACTTATGCTTTATTGATCAGCAGGTCAAATTCCAAAATGAATGAGGAATTACAGACCAAGATAAAGCTATAACTGAACAGCAGGGACCAGGGTAAAATGATGACAGAGTTCATGTGGAAGAGCGCTAACTCCTGTGTTCAAAGAATGCCAACTGGCTTAAAACATACAAAAAATTAAAACTTAGTTTAAATCTTATTTTCTAGTTTTATCATATCTTACATTCACCCAGGACCTGAGGTTTTTTTTTGTTTGCTTCTCAGGGGGAGATGAGTTTATTTATCTGTTGCCATCCAGAGAATTGGCACAAGTCACAGGAGATCCAGCCCCGTACAAACACCTGTTCCCTGTGCAGGTTTTTATGTAACACACCAAACATCACCACAGAAAGAAAGAAAAGAGGCAGCATCAAAACATACTTGGTCTGCTCCTCGAGTTTGGACAGGAGAGAAAGAAAGAATCCACACAGCCATAAGATGTGAGAATATTTCTTTTTAATTTAAAACAGTTGCAACAATATCATTCACAACCTTTCTCATCTCAAATACTCTCAAAAACATCAACAGTGCTTCAAGCAAACAACTCCGAATGGTGCAAAGTCAACCAGTACAGACACTTCCAGGTACAACAGTAAAACCTCCTAAGAGTGAATAGAAATCAGAAGCTGATCTCAGCCATTAAGGTAGGAAGGGATATAGGAAAAGAATAAAAAGTGACGTCTAGTTACATATTTTGCATAGTCTTTCAATGCATGAAAACAGCAAAGATAAAAATGGCTGCTTGCCAGGATTGAAAACAAAAGGAATGGAGATGCTTCTAAAACAATCCAGCAAACTCCAGCTGCATCCATATTCAGAACATGCACGACTCAGTGGAAGCTGCCTGAGACAGAGAAACTGCACTGATTCTGGTTTCAGTTACACCACTGCCAGTCAGAAGCAACACCACTGAACCCAACAGAATTACACGTGGAAAGAGTCCAGAAATATCTGGACTTGTTTTTAAGCCATAGCATTGAATAAATTAATTTTAGTCTTAATTGTATATCAGCTAGGAAGATTAAAAAAGACTTAGTGTCTACATGTGTTTTGGACACTGGAGGTTGTGACTCAGAGTAAGAGCTGTACTGGATCCTGTATGCTGCTGGGAATAAAAGAACCAGGTTGACTTTCTCTCCTTTCTACTGCCCCAACCTAAACATACCATACAAAAAGGTAAAAATCTATTAAAAAAAAATATCAGCACTATTTGCTGCCAAGTCCTGTTCTGCCATAATTCTCAGGTCAGATTGTCTCAAGCAGCTCATAGTGATTGTTCCTCCCCCACACTTTCCTATGAAGAAGCTCTCAGCACACCCATCCCTGCAGCAGCCACTGCAGCACCCAGACACGCAGTTTCCACATCAGTCACCACCCAAGTTGTGCACAGAGACCTGGCCCAACACAATTAATTGCACAGAAATTCTAGCATGCAAAGCAATCCTGGCCTCTTAAATTAGTCATCTATTCCTTACAGCCTGTTTGATTGCAACTTCTGCATGCTGAGGTTAAAAATGAATAAATGCACCTCTCCCCCATTAAGCTAGTGAGTCAGGAGTTCACATCCTGCTCCTCCAAACCATGATGTTCCTGGTACACATCCCACCACAAAATGGAAACAACTAAACTGTTCATCTGGAAAAGGAGGGAATTCACTACTTTAGGAAATAAGAGAATACCTCAGACAGCCAAGTACCTGAACATATCATCAAGAGCTACATTTCAGCAGGACTGTAAGCCTTTCCCATAAATTGCTCCCCACACTTCTGTGTAGTGCCTTCCTATCCTAGCGAGTGGGTCAGGAATGCTCAGCTGAAGAGAACTTCAGAAGCCAAGGTGCTACCATTCATCTGTCACAGCCAGATAATAGCTCTCCCCTTTCCTCTACCAAATCATTTATCACCTGCCAGCTTCCTAAAAACCCCCAGCTTTCAGTGTGCCCCATATTAACTGAAACCAGTATCAGTCCCAGAGCCATTTCTGATCTGGGATGCACCAGACAAAATCGTTTGCAGGAGTCCAAGCTCCATCCTTAATCCTGTGAGATCAGCCATATTTCCAGTTTAATAATGAACACAGTAACAACGCTGTTGGCTTTTACTTACCCAGGGTCTCTACATAAAAGGTAATGGCCACCAGCACTTGGCAGTTTATAAATAGCCCTTTAAGATCATGAGGCAAAAGGGAAGCTGTTGTGTTGAACATTTCTTGGGATATAACTAGGCATTAAAAAAAAAGAAAAAAGCCTTTTGTCCTTTTTCACTGCCAGAATGAAAAAGCACAAATATAGATACAAGAATGTTTTGTTCTTTCACTTTAAATAGAAGATGTTTCACTGCATAATTTGCTGATCCCATTTTGAAACCTGGCATTTTCTGGTGACATACACAAATACTCACAAAACCTTGAAGAAGGAAAAAAAAATTACTGGTAGGTTTGATTTTGTCCAGAATTGGTGCCACAATAACTACAAAGCAGCAGAATCTCATAGGAGCCATTTCCTAAGGTGCTGGAGCATCGTTCTTTTGTGCCAATAGGAGCACTTAATGGAGGAAGCTTCCCCAGCACTTCCAATTTGCAGAATTACTACACTGTGATTTCTTTCATCATCTTTCAAGATCAGAAATCAACTCAGCATTTTTTTTTCGGTTCTGCATGAAGCCATATGACCTGAGGGAGAATTCTTCTTCCCCAAAATCTAGAAAATATACTCATAACCAGATTTTTAATATGGATTCTCTTCTGCAGCTGCTTCAATTTTGGTATTAAATTTGCAGGCACAACAGAGAAAACAACAACAGCTCAACAGGGAAGTTGGTTGTTTTTTTTTTTTTTGACCCTTCCCATTTATTATGAAGGCTCAAGTAAGGAACATGAGGCAACTCCACCAACCATCTCTAAGCAGTGTTTAATACACATATGAACCTTTGGTAGTTTTTTGGAATCACAAAAAGAATCACATTCACCACTGTATCTTTTCCTAGAATAAATGTTTTAAATTACAGTTTAAAAACCAACATATATATTCTTGTCTGTGCTGCAAATCGAAACAACAAAAGACCAAAACAAAAGGGCAGGAAAGGCCAGCCCCTACCTACCCACTCCTTCATCCCTGCCAGAGATTTAAAAACCCCTTTTTTCGAAGGTATCTGTGAAAACAGATTATTGGCATGATTGCAAGTTTCAGGAAATCTCAAACTAGGTACGTATTCCTTTTGTTTTTTGAAACGGAGGAGGGAAGGAGAGAAGGGTAAATGAAAAAAATCAGCGATTTTACTAAGCTTTTTCCCCCCACTTGTGGATAGAAATCAATTAAGCAACCTTTAGCAGAAATAACTGCACTGCCAGTACTTTGTCAGGGAGTTGATTTCAGCTGGGATGTGAGTGATTGACATGCAATTTTTTTCCAGAAATAAGAATGGGACATGAACTCCTTCATAGGAAAAACAAACAAAAACTGATAGGCTTACTTCTCCTAAGAGTACGCTATTTAATTTTATGGTCAGAAAAACTGCCTCTTTTAGCAACTCGTAATCTTAAATCTGTTGGAAGAACTTGCAAAACAAACAGTCTAGGGATGATGGAGAAACCTACCTCTGTAAAAATAAAATCCTCTCTTTGGCAGAAACGTACGGGGCACTGACACCTCCACTGATTTCTTAGGCTTATGCATCAAAAACACAAACCAAAACACTGTAAGACTGAATTCCAACAGCTACAACTGTAGCTGGCTTTTCTCACTGTAATGAAAATAAAATAAGACACTGCTTCATAGAATACATCCCCTCCCTCCAACTTTTAACATGATATGATTTCCCTAAGTTGTCTGAAATATGGTTGAAAACAGTGGCTCGTAGTTACCAAAGATACAAATGTGTCTTCATGATCTTCAAGAGATGAGTGGACTGAAGACACAGGAGTTGGGCTGAACTGGTTTGGTTTTGTCCCATTCTGAAACTTCTATTTTCTCCATATACTAGCTGCAAACTCCACCAGTAATCTGCATGGTCTTAAGGTATACTTTAAGGTGTATAAATTTAAAACAAGTTACTATACATCACCTGATAGAAATTTTCCCTCTAACACTTAAGAAGGCATCAAATGACCATTTTTAAATTAACTATAAACATCCCATCTTTTCCTTTGCTTTTTGGTAGTCCAAGGGCTAGGGGTCTTCTGTTGATTTTTTTTTTCCTCCTTGGATGCTTTTTTTGGCAGGTTAAAAAGGCTTATGGCTTCTTAAGGCCAGATAATACATTTGAGGCCTAACTTGGTATCCTGTGGTAAAAATAAATGTAGCCCAGGTCTTTGGGAGGTCGTTCTGAGGCACAGACTTTAAGGTCATTGTAGATCACCCATCTGAAATAAAAACAGGATGGATTACATTCAGTGTGAACAAAAATCAGAAGTTTATCAGGGACTTCTCAATCCAAACTTCAAAGAGCTTCAAATCTAAATTTGAGCATTGTAACAGGAACAAAAGACCAGATAAACAGCTAAAGCAGTTTCACTGGCGATATCATGAACTGAAAAGGAAGAAAGATGTGCGGAGGAACTTGTATTTACAGTTTTAATGAAGGAAAAATCATGAATTTATGATATCAAAAAATAAGAGCATAAGAAAACCAGAGCCAAGATCAGTACTGGAGCACTAGCAATACTAACACTAGTATCAGCCCGTCTGATAGATGTCTATCAATAAGAAGGAAGACGAAGTTGAGAGAAGTTCAGGTAAATGAAGTCAGGTACAGAACTGATGCCCCCAAATGAATAGAGATTTTGAAAATAAGGACAGGACAGCCAATGGTATATTTCAACATAGATCTCAACTGTAACAGAAGTTGACTCATCACGTCTACAGTCTGCAGCAAAATCAGAAAAAAATCTCTCTTTGGTGAGATATGTCTACATGATAAAAATGATACGTGTCATGAATACACTTCCTGCTCTGAACAGATACATATTTCAAAGACAACATTTGCTCAGGTTTGCATGTCTCTCTCTCTCCCCCAATTCCACTCACCTTCCTTCTTTTTTGAGATGACAAACGTAGTGACCACTCATTGTGGATGTTCCCATGTGGCTGATGAACCCAAACAGCTCGTACCCTGTTTAAGAAATACAAATGAGAGCATAAGTCTTTCATTGCTAGCTCTGCAATAAGAATATGGTGGAAAGTTTTTTCTTTTTAATCCCAGAGGAGTACCTGAGCACTCCTAACTCAGACACTGTATCTCTAAATGCAGTTTCTTTTAAGACTGCAGCATATGCTTGGTTTAACTAGTGCTGAAATTCACTGCCAAACATCAAAACAATCCAAGCCGAACCCACATACGTCTCTGCACGTACACAGCAGGGCTGTGATCACAGCTCTGGAAAGAGAAAACAGCAGATTTATTCCCAGTTCCCAGAGAGCACCACAGAAGTGCTAGATGAGTTAACTCTGCATGCACATGTACGAACGTGATCAAAGATCCCCTGTAAATCAAACAAAAACCAGAAGTTCCAAATTTCAGTAGCCCATAAAAGAGGAAAGAAACCTCTTCCTCTAATACAAAGGACTGTTTTTGTACTTAGCACCTCTGCAGAACTCATCACTGCTTCTTGCTCCCCACCCATTCATGCCATTCACCCATATTACCACCAAAAGTAAAAGGGTACCTTATTTCAGGATATTGCATAAGAACAGAGGCCTGGATTTTGGTGGACAGGCTTTTCTGGTGCCTTTTTACAGTATCATGTTGCTTATCAGGATTTCAGGCACTCAGTAAATGGTCTCAATCTATAAAGGCTAAGTACCACAAAAAATAGTTATTCCAAATTTTTTTCCTTTTTAAAACCTCATGGTAAATCAATGGTTCCCATATCTCCGTGGGACTTAAGGCTGGACTTCATAATATAAAAATCAAAGAAATTAATACTCATAATAATGGCAACCACAGGAACAAAATCAAATTGGTTTATAATTTTTCATAAGACCATTACAGTCTTAGAGGGACAAGTTTAGAACATACAACAGTTATTAGAGTAAGTCACTAAAGACCCTTCAAAAACAGTGCATCTTAGAATCACTGAGCTTTTGCACTGTGTGCTGTTACACTTAAAGCCAGTTTTCTGGCTGTTTCACAGCTTTGATTGCTGTACATTAGCTCCATCTTGTGGTTTATTTAGCAGTAGTATGACTGAGAATCTCAAAGAGAAAAAAACACCCAAAAGATGACAGCAAAGAAGTACATGCAGGATGCCAATTTTAACTGCCACATTAGTATAAGGAACTTGGTTGAAAGGATTGTATCAATCCCACTCTCCAACCACCAGATTATAGAGCAGAACAGAAACTCAGGTCTGCAATGGCAGTGTAATCTCTGGGATGCTCGGCTTTTGAATACCTAAACATTCTAACTTGTCCTATTCCAGGCCAGGAAAGACTTTTAGCAACAAGAAACTTGGACTCCAGTTATTCAGAGTCCAGAGAAAGTTTACTGAGCAAACAACACCCACAGAACTTAGACCCACAAAAAGAGACTCAACCCAGAAGCAAAAATAAATGGTACAGATCATGTCCAAAAAACGTAAGTACTTTCTAAGCAGAGAAGAGCTATATGAATGGTGTAGGTGTGACACAACACAATAGCCACCTCTAAGCTGAAGGAGAACTTACTTCCAGGCCCATCTTTGATCCTGGGTCCCTCTGATCTTGCCTCTGCAAGGATATTCGCATTAGTATGGTTCTCCAAATCCATCATGTTCAAAGCAGGCTCCCCGTCTTCCTCCTCTAATTCAGGGTGGCTGAAGATCCATTCCAGTGCACGCTCCAAGTTATTGTTCTGTGAGAGAAACAAGTAAAAGAACATCCCTTAATACACTCTCTAGAATCATTCTGCCACTCTCATACTGGTCTTTGAACTGAGTAAGGATCATGTGCAACAGCACTGAAAACTTGATGCATGCATGGTCTTCAGACATTCCGATTGTTTCTCAGCAGATATTTGTCCACATTTTAACATTACATGAAGCACACAAGTCACCTTCCCCACTTTAACCCAACCAAGTCATGCATCCTAGACTCTGCTAGAATAGTTCTACACACATCATCCACTAGCTTAATTTTTATATGCATGTTTCACAGGCATCTGAATATGCGTATGTTCACACAAAGCACATAGTATCAAATAAAACCCAAATGCTACCAATGGAACTCACTGTTGCCTTCAGAGCTTGAATTGCTAGGCTCCTTTGGAAGCCCATGGAAATGATGATGGAGACCATCTCTTCAGGAGGTTGATTATCCAGTCCAACAGCCCCTAAGCCAGCCACACCACTGGAAGCAGCTCCTCCAAACATAGGTACAACCAATGGCTCAGCAAAGTCTGGAAGAAGCAAATATTCATCAGTTCTCTCTTTTGCCACCCCTGAACTGGAAAGTCAACAATACACACAAACAAACAGGACTTTAAAGCAGCCCAGAAATCAGCATACAGTTCATTTCACTTGCCCAGCTGGGTCACGGATGTATGGAAAGACTTAAAAACAAGCTCAACATGCATATCACAAAATACCTAACTTGACAATCTCATACTGAGCAGGCTGGGACAACTGGATGCATTATAAAAGCAAAACAACTGCAAGAAAGTAGCAAAGGTTGATATAGAAGCAATGATGACATCAAAAGAATAGACAGCTGGGCAGACATACATATAGTTCTAAGATGAACAGATTCCACAACTGAAATATTTCAGTTAAGCTCAAGTAAAACTCATTCCCCATTTACACAAGCAACTGAAAAGTCCTCAATGAAATGAGAACTCAACCCTGGCAGGATTTCCCTGGCAAGGGAGTGCTCAGGTATACTCAGAACCAAATCACGGGCTCAAACTTTTCATGGCTGAAATACAGGAAGCAGAGAATATCTAGCAGCCCTGTCCATCAGTAGATAGATCCAAGTTCAAAGTATAGCATGAATGCTCTAATCTGAACTAGAGAAGGCTGATATGGAAGAAAAGTATCCAGACAACAGTGCTCTCTGTACTTTTGATCACAAGTCAGCTTTCCCTCTTGCAGCACAGACCTAGCCAAAGGGTGGAAAACAGAGATGGCCTACACCATCAGTGAGGACAAGACACAGTGCTTTTGATGTAACTTAGGATGTTGCCTTCTTTCTGCATATCCTAGGATCAACTTAGGAAAATTCATTCACACCTCCAGGTTTCCTGGGGTGAGGAAGGGGCCACTGTTTCTCTGTTGCACGTTTCAAAATTTCAACTGACTGCCAGAATACACAATCAGAAGTTGAACTTAACTTACACCTTCCAGACACTGACCTGGCTCTTCCATATGTGCAATGATCCAGTTGAAAGCCACTTCAGCACCCAGGTTGCCTGTATAGTACACAGCTTTCCGACATGCTTCCAAAGGAAAACCCATCTCTGCCAGTTGCATAACCGAAGACTCATCAATATCTAGGGCTGCAAGAAAGGTTCTTCTGACACCAAGTCTAATTTAATCCATTTTGTAGTATTTCTTATTGTTATTCATGGTGCCACATACTATAACGCATGCTGCTAGGATTTTAGTACTGCAATAAACCCACACCCATAAGAAAACAGCCTTGTATAAAGCATTATAGTATTCATTATGGACTTACTGGTAATCTTTTGTCTCAGCAATCTGCATAGGTCCTTAAATCTTGATGATTTCCTACAGGATTTTTTTTATAAATAAAATCACCACTGAATTCCAAGGGGTGGAAAAACTAGATGCTGAGCAAAGCTAGAGAAGACCGTCAAAAGCGGCCTGTGATTTTAAGTAGCTTGCCCTCTTTCATATAGCAGTTCCAGTTCCTTCATGCTGTAAATCAGACCTGAGATAAGTCTCTGCTAAGATCGCAGTAACTTAAATTTAGAGGTATAGCAGATTCCTAAATGAAAGTAACAACTAAATCCTTTCTCTTCAGCAAGAGATTACATAAAACATGAAGGAGCTTTCACACCTAGAGAGGTACTGCTTGGCATTCAGCATAGCTAATTGTTAATTTAAGGCTCTATCCAAAGAATCTGCATCTCATCTCATACATTTGTAAATATATTTAACGTTTAAACCTGAAAGATCACCTAGTTCCTAAAAATAAAGGTGTAGGTATAAAAGATAAAATCCTTTCAACAAACAGTTGTACATTTGAAGCTGAAGTACTGTAAAACATTGCAGCTGAATTAACACCTTCCAATCTGATAATAATCGTATTTTATTACACATATGCACAATCAGATTTCATATACTAAATGGCTGCAGATAGAGCAGTAGCTCATCAGCCACACTGATGCTACTACAGACTCTGAGGAGTCCTGCACACATGCAAGTGCTGAACAAGTACAGAAGTCAAATGTTAGTTAACAGAAGCATGCAGGCCAAATCTCCAAGCATCACTATATGTACAGAGAAGCCATTCGCTGAGCAAAAGCATGGCAAATTTATAAGCAATTGAAATATCAGCCTGACAAAAATGGGATACATACATTCCACAAAATGGTTCATCATTCGATCTGAAAAAAAAAAAAGGGGAGGGAAATGGAGAAAAAGAAGGTAAAATGAAGGATTATACGAAGGCTAAGCAGGTTCATGTGGGGAAAAAAAAAAAAATCCATGTTTGTTGTTTGTTTGTTTGTTTTTAATTTTCTGTACATCATAGAAACATTATAGGCAGAAAATGAACATCCTTCTATGCCGGATATTTTGTCTTTAATTAGACCTGGGACATTTCTCAGGTAACTCAGAACAAAGAGCCTATAGTACTATAAACCAGCAGGAAATATGACTAGCAGCTGGCCTAGACCAACTTAAGAAAGAATCTAATCTGTTATAAATAAAGTTCTGTCATCCAAACATGCTAAAACTAAGTCACTTCACTGAGCAAGAGGATAGATGAAATGAATAGATCTTGGTAAAGAAGAGTCAAAATTAAAACCTCAGGAGAGCTGAATTTTGACAAAGCATTTACCTGACACAGTTTCAGGTAGTAGGTTTTTTGTTTTGCGGAGAACATCAGGAGAACAAAAGCCAGTACCTTTTGGGTCTTCAGGAATGATAATGGGAGGAGCAATGTCAGGAAGTTCCTCTTCTCCTGGCTGGAGACCCATGGCTCGAAGGTGGTTGATATCTAGGAAATCTGGCATGTCTATCGAAACATCTGCAGAAGCAGAGAAATGACTTAAGCTTATGAACCCAGCAAAATTACCTCAGAGAGCAACCAACTCCTTCAGAGAAAGGAGTGTGGGTACACAACCCACCAAGAGCCAAGATAACTCCACATACACTGGCTTAATTAGACAAAAATAAAAACAAGCAGAATAATAATAAAAAGAATTTGTTTAGGATCAAGTAATCCTTAGGATACAACCTGAGATTGAAACCAGGTCCTTGTTACAGAGGAAAATGCACATATACCTTACAGGTTATCTTAGATAGAATGAGAAATGGGTAAGTACAAAAGGCACATACCAAGTTTTTTGGGTATCCAGTCGAGGCCAAAGGTGAACTTCTTTATCTGCACCACCAAGTACTGAGGAAATGAAGCAAAACGAGAAGTCCTAGGATGCACAAGAAATTCAATTCAGTGAGGCAAGACAACGAAATCAAAAGCAGCACAGATTTCAGTACTTCAAGAGCACTGAGATAAACGACTCTAGGCCTGAGTGAGATTAATGACAGATTTTATCAGCGTGAGAACTTTCACAGAAAAGTTTTCAAGTAAAGAAGCACAATAACTTTATAATATTCAAGATATGGATATATATATATGTACTTGAATACTATATGTATCCTCCTTCTCCACGCTCCCATTTTCCCCACACTTGCTATCCTGAATGTTTGCTTTCCCTTGTCTTCTGCTTACACATAACATCCTTTCCTCCAATTCACCTTACTCTGGGTAAAATACAGTCAATATACCATAAATAAGAGGCCTTCCTTCCAAATGATAAAAAGTGACTTTCTATATCCATATTAGCTCCACTTGCAATTTTAGTAACTTTATAATCTGCAGCACAATATTCTGAATTATAAATTAATTCTTCTTTATTTTTCAATGCTTTTAAAGGCCTTGTCCTGGTTTCAACTAGGACAGAGCTGATTTTTTCTTCATAGTGTCTGGTATGAGGCTATTTTTATTTTTATTTTTTTCCACTCTGGGAGAAAACCAATGTTGATAGCACACCCATGTCTTGGCTCTGTATACATTGCTCAGTAACAGCTGAAAACATTTCAGCTTCTTGTTCCTGCCACTGAGGGTAGCTGAGGGGGCCCAAGGGGCCAGGATGGGACAGAACCAGGATGGCTGGCCTAAACTGGCCAAAGGGATATTCCATACCGTAATGAATAAAGTCAATAGCAGTTGGCCAGGGGGTCAGCTGCTGCTCAAGGACTGGCTGGGCATTGGTTGAAAATGGTGAGCGACTGTACTGTGCATCTCTTGTTTTGTAAATATATATTACTGTTGTCAATATTATCTTCCTTTTCATTTTCTTTCTTAGTAAATAGTTTTTGTTTGTTTTTAACTCAACCCACAAGTTCTACTTTGTTGGTTTTTTCCCCCCAATCCTCCCCCCTCTTCCACTGGGAGAGGGAAGCACAAACAACTGTGGGGTTCTGAGCTGCCTGCCAGGTTAAGCCACAACAGACCTAGAGGATGAGGAAGAACTAAGTTTCACGTTAACCCTGGATCTGCTTAAAAAGATTGGAACCTTCTTCCACCATGGCCACAGTTTTAAAAAACAAATCTCCATATATTTCTGCTGCAGTTTCTCTACCACATACACTTGCCTCCGGTTTTCAATACAAGGATGTCAGCAAAACCATCCACTAAGAGAGCAATGAGGCACTGATATGTTAAGTGGTCTAAAAATAGAGGGTACCTAGCCACAGCAAATCAGTTGCAGAGCTCATTTTTCATCCACTCCTCACTGCTGACATATAAAAAAGGAACCTGATAAGGGACAAACTCTTGTTCTCAACAAGAAAGTCTGCTTTAAGAACTAGAGTCATCCAACTGCCTACCTATTTCATCTCAATGCTTTCTAAGCCCAAGTTCTTGTTCTTTATTCTACCTAAATATAAACACACAAGGTAAATTCCTTCTTTTTTTAAGTCCATCTTGTACCATGGCCCCATACAACTAACAGCAATCAAACTTGATAGATCCAAGCAAACTCTGTATCACGCAGAGGTGAGTGGGTTGAAACCTGGACACATGCAAAACATGTACTAACAATCAAAACAAAGCTATGAACATAGCACCTCACAAATGCAGATACTTACATCCATGTAAAGAAACTTCACACAGTAAATAAAAGTTTCATTTGTTTTACCCAGTTTTGTCTAACACAATGTCCTTCAGCATTTTTAGTCAAGTGAAGACATCAAGAGATTAAGTGCAGATATCCAGAGCTTCTCCTAACACACAGCACAGAGTTCTATCACTAGCTAATACATTAAATTTCGTTTTAAAATGTGGGCAAACAATTAAACCACAAGCTTTTAAAGTTCAAGCTCCTAACAACTGTCTTGCATCATCACCTTTGCGGAGACTGACAGTTCAGAACAATTTATTTCCTGCTCAGTTGGTCAGTACAGAACTCATCAAGCTTGACCTACACGTTGTATTTATGAGCCTCAACACTAATACAACCCGAACGTCCATTATGCCTTTGCCTGTTTCTCACTGCATCACGCCCAGGTAGAAACATAAATACACAATACAGATTTTCATTACGCAAGCAGACACGTACTTAACTCCTGCAGATTTTGCTTGAAGGGCACTGCTCCAGAAGTCTTCTACGTTGCTTGGTTCAGAGAAGGCCTGCAAACACGCACTGAATGGGATCTTGGCACGGACAAGTTCTGGTGGAGCTCTCCTTGCAGCTTCTGCTTCTCGCCTTTTCAGCTCATACGCAATTAATTCATCTGAGAAATACACACGACACTGAAAGCTAAATGAACGTTGTGGTTATGTTGCTCCTCGCTGTAGTAGTATTTTCAGAGGTTTTAGCAATGCAAAAATGTATCAATAAAGCTTTTGCATGGCTCAACTAGACATGATTCATGGTAAGAGACACACCAAAAGGTCAGTGACCTGACCTGTTGCTTTCTTTACCTTTGTTTGTTGCTGCCTCCATGGCAACAGGTAACTGCATGATATAGTCCACCCTCTCAGTGTAGCGGACTTTTCTGGACTGGCAGCATTGTGTGCGCTCTTCCACCAGGAAACGAAAAACATCACTGGGGTTTTCTGAACCTACAGGATTCCTCTGAAAAAAAATATTAATATTCACTGTAACGATCATCCCTTAGATGACCAAAGAACCCAAAGACTGCTGGATGTTTTATGGCAAACGTAGAGACACCGAAGTTGCAAGCAGATCTGACAGTTCCATTTGCATTCTATTGCATGTAGAACTCTTGCACCCAAAGGAATCCCACTTAAGTAGTAAGTCTAAAGCAATAAGAACGAATAATTAAGGAAAAAATACTTCTAAACCGAAGTACTTTAAATTGTTGCTGTTTTCTACATACTCAATGCTATAAAGAGTATACTAAAAAAAAAACGAGCCATTGACAAAACAAATTCAGTCTTAATACTACTACAGAAAAGAAGTAGTCATGCAGAATTTCTCACCTCTACTAGATTTATAAGATGTAGGAAAAACTCCTGCGCATCTTGTTGTCTATTAGAGGAAAATTCTGTGTGGTCTTTACTTATAAAAGCCTTAAACATCTGGGGAGAAATTCCATTTTGTTGAGGCTAGAAATAAAAGAAAGAAAAAACTTTTAAAGAAGATTTTTAGTTCAGTCTTAGATCACATATCCCCAAATCATTCCACAAGATCTACTTTTGGCCTATTTTTGACTCTGTAGAAATGGTAGTTTCAATTTCATCTGGATTTCCTTTAAGGAAATCCATTAATAAGGATTTAAAAGGATCCTGAAATATTATTTGGGGATTTTAGGGTATCTTTTTTTCTATTTCCTGCAGCATTCACACATGTTTATTGCATTTGCAAGTAAAAATAGATTACTGAAGGATTGCTAAAGGTTAGCAGTTTTCAGGAAGGCTTAAAGTCTACACTGTTTTCTAATATCTGACAATCCTCTCTGAACCCTGTTTCACTTAAGGCTATGTGGGCACTGAAGCACTTTGATGTACCAGCTATTATACTCAGAACAAAACCTTTCCAGCGATCTCTACTGAATGAAGCAGAGAATAACTAATACATGCAGAACAAATTCACAGATGGGTTGCCAAAAACAGACAAGAATTAGCAATTTTTAGTTGTTGATCACATTGAGGGACCAGGAACACACCACCTTTGGCTATTCGGTTACATCAGTAGGGAACTGCTCCAAATCTGAAAATCTCTAGCTGCTGAGTCCTGATTTTGACTTTCACAAGCCTTTTTTTTTCCCCACCTGAAATTGCTTCAAGATGACATTAGCTATGATACCTATCAAATAACACTTTCAAAAGGATCAGAATACTTTGCTCAGATTTGCTCTCACTCTCCATAAAACCAAATAAATTTCAAGAGAGTCCAAGCAAAAGCAGAACCTTTAGAACACGTTAAAGGTTATTAAATATTCAGCCAATCTCAGTCTTTACTGCAATTGCTCTCTCAGTCTGGTATAAAAATAGAAAAAGCAGCATGAAATGAAAGGTACACAAAGCACACATTAAAACAGGAAAATGTTAATATTGATTTCAACAGGGAAAAGTAGGCAGAGACTCACTGAAACCAGAAGAACGTTCTCAGTTACATTTTTGTCAAGTACTGGCAACTTACCAGCAATGTCACTAGGATAAGTTAGAGGCCCCCTTAGAGAGTCTTACTACTGCTTTGACAGAGAGATATTCCAGCGATTTCTGAATCTTGGGTTATGCATCACTGTTGCATCCTCAATCACATTTAATTAAAGCCCAGACAGGCATAAAATAGCTAAAAATTACTACACAATAGTCTTTTTTCTGTGATAAAAGTAACAATACTGCAAGGTGGCACATTTGCCTTGACATGTAATGCACTGTTTGGAATTAAGCCTTGCTTCCATGTATATACTTTTTACTCATCCATTTGAGCATGGAGAAGAGAAACAAGCCACATGCAACAGTCTCCAGAAAAGGATCTTGTTCTCCAAACCCTTTCCCCATGAAGGGCAAGAAAAATAATGGAAGAAATGGCAGAGCTCTAAAAAGAGAATCAAGTCCTAGTTGATGATCGTTTAGGCTTTCAACTTGTTTTTAATATTAAAATGGGACCAAGAAAACTTCCTCTGTTCCCAGACAAAGCTCCAGTGGCGAAAAGAAGATTTTATCTCCCCAGAACCACAAATATTTATAGGATATCTGGCATACTTTCCCCATCAACAAGTTGCAAAACAGCTCAGCTAAATATAGCCTGTGCTGGACCACGAATGCTTTCACAGGCAACAACTCCCCAAAACTCTGGATGAATTCCAGCAACCTAGAAAGCTAGAGAACGTCTTTGCAGGTAGGATGCAAAAAAGAACAAAGATAAAATGAACAATTGTAGACACAAAACAGAGGCATTTGAAAATGCTGGGCACCTAAAATCCAATGGAGTCATATTATGAATGTCAGTACATCTCTCTAAATGACAAAATACAATATGTAGGTATAGCAGTATTTCTGGGGAAAGGTGTCAGGGAGGGAGGGAGGGAACATTCCCAAATCCACAAACTCTAGTTTTCTGTATGCCCAGAGCAACGGAGCAGAAAAAAAAAAATCTACACTTGATTTTTTCAGTGTTCTTCTTCAACACAAAGAATGAAAGGTGTGAAAGCTGTTCCTAAACCCGGTACATGCTACAATTTGCTTGATAAAGAACTCCCCTGATACATGTAACTACAGTTTTATTAAACTGAATTTATGAACAGTGCAAGCATTCTTAAATGCCAATACATGGTTACTACTACCTGACACGGGTTTGTACTATCTGTCATTAAAGATCCCAACATCTCATCGCTAAGATTAACCGTTGGGCAAAACACAGTAGTAGGTTTATAACCATAGGTTTGTTCTAACAGTTCAAGTCCTAAACTTCCAGTACGTAATTTCTTCTTCACATAATAGACACATTTAACAAAGTCAGTCAATTATTATACAGAATTTAAGTGAGGCATCTGCTAAAATCTGTTCTATTTCTTAGTCGCTGTGATTCACTGATAGATCCCAAATTTACTTAAAGGAAATAAGCAACTGTTTTGGAAGAAACCAAAAAAATGTAAGTATCTACTATGCAAAACAAGTGCCGAGCAGACATGGGGCACTCAAATGACACAAACTACTGTGTACCAGATGTTCTGCGTCCAGAATCTTCCTGGCATTCTTATTTGGAAATAAATTCCTATATCAATAGCTAATAGAGACAAAGGTAGAGGAAAACACCTATTTCCATGAAAACCATCACTATACTTCTTTGACAAGCCCACATGACTTCAACTGTCCATAGAAATACCACTCTGTATGAAGCATTTTTCTCTGTAAAGAAAGCTCTTTCCTACAAGCAGTATCTTCACTATTGCTTATTAGCTGATCTTCTAAATAACCCAGCTGTGAGGACTAATTTAACTCCATATGTTGTTTGGAACCACAGTAAGAGAGGCTGGCAGGGACATTAACACAGTTCAGGCCTGGTTTTCCCTGCACCGCTCTAAACAAGATGTTTCAAAGTAGATAGTTTGAATAGGAAAACAAATCTCAACTTCGATAGATTCACTTGGGTAGACTACATGGACCAAATAACTAACATTTTGCTCAAGACAAATGTTAATCAAATTGCTGTAGGGAAAGCAGTGACAAATCCATAAGCAGAGTTTGAAAAAGAGTCAAAATACAAACTGATGTCATCCTCACTCTCCAAACGCCAAGGGAAATTTATGCCAACTTGGAAAAAGAGAATAAACTGTTGCTGACATAAAAGCTGCTAACAGCTTTTCTTCACATAACTAGGAAGAGGTACAAAGACAAAACAGAATCAATGACCATGAACCAAACCATGAACCTTGTTGAGACAAAGAAATCAGCCAGGCCTCAGTCAAAAATTATCATTATTTCTAAAAATCAAAAAATTGCCTAAGATATGAAGAGCTTCCCCTGAAATCAGATAGAATATTCCCAAACATGTCAGGAACAATTTCTTTGGTCTTTCTATTACTTTCTGCAATTTAGAGTGAGATTAGAAAGTCTTCTGACACTCAGGACTCCCTAAAATAGCATTTTACTGTCCCTCAGAGAAGATAAACATAAGTTCTATGAATGTTTGCACTCATCACAGGAGCTGCTGAACACCTTCTTAGCAGACCCATTGGTCACTTTAAAGCTTTGCACAAATAGTCCCTGACTAATATATTCCTGACTAGAATCCCGCTCATTCCACCTTGCTAAGCATCCCATGCTGGATTCACCCGTGTTCTCCAATGCCCAGCACCTGTTCCCTTTTCTCAGGGTATCACTTTTACCTAGTTACCAGGCTGCACAAACTCAGTCAAATACCTTGTGTTCTTCTTTCATCACCTGTTCAATAAGCTCAGATTTCATGGGTGATTTAGAATACTGGCCTGAAAGGAGGCCATGTCCCAGTTTAGCCCTGTAGGGAAGAAAATGGGGGGAAGGAAAAAAAAAAAAAACAAAAAACACAGAGAAAACAGACAAAAAACTGAAGATTTTCTTTCAAGGAAAAAAGAAACATACTGCCTTTGAGCCTGTAAAGAAACATTACATATAATTAATTAGGCAAGTCTTCACATTCCACCCTGTGCCATGTTTTGCTTTCAAGCCCACACAAACATACTTTTCTTCCTTGCCATTAAATTATTCAGACTCTATTTAAATTGACAAAGTAAGTCGCTGAAAAGCATCACTTACATCTGAGTGTTGAAATCTTGTGTTGGATCAAGCGGGGAGTAGTCAAATATTCTCGGAAGGTTTCCCACATACCTGGACAGCAAGAACAAAGCACAAACATTCAAACACCACATCTAGCTAGACAGACAGTCCTCAGCAGCAATACATCTACAAGCCCCTTCTGTGCTAGCAAGTCAAATTTTGCAACATGCAAATAACTTCATCTAACCCCGGAGAATGCTTCTACCGCTGAAAAAGAGTAGTAAAGAAATTAGGAAGAGGACATTTAAGTTATGGTTAGAAGTTTCTAGCTAAAGAGAAAAGATACGGCTTTACTGTTTACCCAGAATTTATATTCTATTCCTTGATCCTGAAACATCTGCTGGATGGCATTGCTCAAAATCACAGCGAAACAATGCACTTCCCACTCCAGACCAACACTGCCAAATAAATTCCTAGAGTTTTTTGTCTACTTTTATCAGGAACAAAACTTGTAAAATAATGTTTGTATTGAGTTTCCTCAGGGAAACAAAGGCTAATTCTCGACAATAAATGCTGAGGTATGTATTGTTGTAGCCAGTTTGTTGAAAACCAAAGCACTTACATACTATCTTAGTATTGCTTCATTAGAACACAGGTGAAGTAACAGGCTACCTGGGTAGAGCCACACTGAAAGAACACAAACACCTACCCAAATTCTGCCAGGCCCATATTTTGTTACAGACTCTAAAATACTGTTCTGCATAGAAAAACAAGACACAGGAGAACTAGGCAACTAGTAGTAAGTGCTAGCTTGGCGCTACTTACGCTCGCTGGAACTCTGGGATGCTGAAAATGGCTTGCATGACAGCATTGAGGTAGCAGCTATTTCCCAGGTTCTTCATACCAGTATATCCCGGGCCATACATGGGCTTGAGTTTCACACCAGCTTCCTGAATCACTTCCCATTCAGAGACTCTTGGTTTTATATCATTATCTCTTAGACCATTCTCTGCCTGAAAGCAAAAAGGTTTTGGTTTTTCTTTTTTTGTCTTTTAACTTCTGCAACTATTATACTGTTGCTGTCATCATCGCCAACTTTGTGAACTCTTCTAGAAAAGAAGAGACAGATCAATAGGAAGAGAGAGGTGAATCCCACATGCAGGGGAGGAGGTCAAGGTCAGAAGCATAGCAGCCTGCTCATCCAATTTGTCTCTCAGCTCTTTACTACAGGCCACTGGCTCTTTGAATGTTTATCACTGCACCTTCAATCTCCACTTCTCTATGGGCTGTGTCCTCAAGACTCAGCATAAAGATACTGCATGTTTTCAAGCTTCATTTTTCCATTTATATTAGTTGGGCATAGCTGCTACTGTAGAATATGGTCCCAGCAAACAAATCAGATGCAAAGATGCAGCTTCAAGAACTCTCTTCTTCATGCAAAAAGGGAAAAGCCAAGGTCTGGGATGTTGAAGTTCCAAATCACAGCTCAGCTTTCAATTTGTAGGTACTAATCATTACATTGTCATTTACTGCTAGCACTACTCCTCCACTTCACAAATAATCTTACAGACAGGTCTGAATACAGAAGGGGAATCCTCTGCAACAGCTGAAACTATACATAAGTTTTGCAGATTTTTAAGTAAAAACAGGTTTTTCAGAAAGACCAGAGAATAAAGATGAACTTTTTATTCATGATATTGGCAAGGACATTAATATACTGAAAATACTGTTGATTAGAAACATGAAGGCTTCTGAAAGCAGTTTAACTCTTCTCTAATAGTTCAGTTTTTTTCTTTTCTCTCCACTCAGACAATGAAATACACTAACCAGCATAAGGTTTGTTCAATATAAGCTACAGACATCATTCTTCTCCCGTTTCTCCCTCCCCCCAGTTAAAAAAGTAAACAAGAAACTAAAAAGAAGCTTTATTTCCTACCACTTGCATCTGCAGCATATCAATCCCAAAGTGTGCCAGATGCTTTGCTATATGTGGATCTAAAACCGGCTCCTCTTCATCAAAGGAATAGACATCTACAAAAGCAAAGAGAAACAGATGATCTGTTGTATCAAATGTTACCCCTTCCCTTTGTCGACCAACATTGCATTCTCAGTACAGAAGTGCCTATACAAGATGCCTTATTCATATTCTCCAGGTTTGGTTGAGATACATATAATGTCTAGACTAATAGAGCTCAGTAAACATCTTAAATGTTTTCAACATGATCAACTCAACTACTCTCCTTTGAGTAAATTATGCACCTTCATAGCATTAAAACCTAAGAAAATTTGGAGCAGTTATAGCATTACACAACAATCCCCCTCCCCTCCCCTCCAAAAAAGTAAAGAAATCTGTAGGAGAAAAGAAAGAATGAACACATCTCACAGAATTCTAAGGTACATATCATCCAATCCATGTTTTGAACGCAGCAGCAAGAATATCTGAATTTTCGTGGAGCTACTAGATACTGGCAAACACATCAAAACTATGAGTACATGAAGCCAAGTGACAATTGGAAAAGGCATTTTAATGTCTCATGCAGTTCAAGGAATCCATTTCCTTTTCCCAACGAGACGCAGGGAAAAAATAAAAAATCCTTTATTCAAAATAACTTGGATGGGACTTGGAAGATTAATCATGAGGGAGAAAGTCCAATGTCATTATTGGGATGTCTTGCTTTATTGTATGAGAGATCTAAATCCTAGCTCTAAAATAACTCCTCATGGTCTCTAAAGATTTTGAAAGAGCAAAGTTCAAACTGAGGAGGGAAGCAGTACGCCTAACGATACTTTTGTTATCAAGCTAAGTTTAATAAATCCAACAAAGGGACAAAATGGAGATAAAATCTCATTTTTAATGCTTACCAAACAAGACTTTAAAGAAGAAGAGTTTTCACCTACTCAAGCAAATAACAGTAAAACTACAGGCATGACATGAGGATAGGAGTTATAAGACCCACTAGAAAGTCTAGAACAGGTCTTGTCTTTTCTCTTCTCTGCTCTCTTCTTCTGTAGTGTATGGATACTCCTCTGCTTCGGTCTCTACTCATACCGAAGCCCAGAAAGTCTCTGCCAGTACCCCTCTCAGACAAGTTTCCTTCACATCCTACAGAGTTTTTCAGTGATCTTGCCCCATGTGATCAGATCCAGGTTAAGAGAGAAATTTGAACCCTGAACCAGAAGAAATAAGAAAAATTTGGGAGGACGGAGCAGGAATCCAGATAAAGTCTGTTCACAGCACAGATACCACTTCTAAAGGGTCCTTCTCCTGCTCTCTCCTGGCCTCAGCCCATCACCTGCATAAGATTTTAACAAGATTGCAGCTTCCTTGAAGACTGCCAGTGGGAAAAACCATGCTGAAATGATAGCTCGAGCATCAGCCACTATTCTAAGATCTAAATGCAACTTATAGATTTATCAGTCCTATGAAAAACATTAACTCTCTCAAACCAAGGAATGGTGTTTTTGAGTCACGCTGCTATCCGCCATCGTAGCCATCAGACCCTCTAATAACATTGGTTCTGATGACCCCTCTGGCATGCATGGAGCTGTAGCTGCTCTACTGGAATTCCACTGTGTAGAAGCAAGCACGCTCAGAGGACTCGACAGCTCATCTGTATACAACATTCCATAGCCTTCTGGTGAGGTCACAGCACAGCCAAAAGATCCTGTAAAGCTCACACACCTATCAGTGAGATTACACATCAGCTAATCTTGGGTGACTGCTTCCAATGTGTTTGCTTTGATTTTGTTTTTCCTCATTTCTGGCAAATGAAGAAAGAACAGCCATCTGGAATTACTGACCCAGAGCTGCAGGAATGGAACACACAACATTAATCTTCACTCAAGCCCAGCTTGTCTCACAAACATTATTACTTTCTGCTGTGTAGCCAACTTAAATTCATGAGAGAGAAAGAGAATCCACTTCAAAGGCAGCAAAGAGCAGCAAATTAAAGAAAGAAGCTGAGAGCTCCAAAACACTGGTCTGTAGTCCTCTCCTACATTCTTATCCACAAGAGTCTGCATAGAAGTCAGCAAACAGGACACACTAGCTGCCATTCTTGGAGTAAGAAAAGGGAAGAAGGGAAGACAATAAAAAATGAAAAGGAAAACAAGAAATACCTGAGATAGGCACCACAAAACATTAAACAGAATAATCATTATTATTCATATTGCAGAAAGAAAAGCGACGCTGCTACCTGTACTTCCTTTTCTCTTCCAGCTCAAGATTTATGCCTGCTACAGACATCACTCCTTCCTACTTAAAGGGTAACAGGCAACGGTCCATGAAGAAACAAGTTGCACAGGATTCCCCTAAAGAAGAACCCGACAATTACTGAGACTGGCATCCACAAAGCAACTCACTCAAGTACCTGTTAAAAAATAGAGCCTCTCACTGCCAAATAACTATACCAGTCCTCAGAGCATTTTCAAACATGTAACCTCAAGTACTTGAAATCAAACCTAATCACATTGTAAAGAGAAGTAGCTGTTAGCATTGCCTGCCAAGAAGCACTCAACCTAGAGAAGAAAATTTTTGACTTGTGTAGCCTGTCCAAGGTCCTAGGATGGTAGACAGAATTTTGATTTGATTTCTGACCTGAACCCAGGTTTGTTTGTTGACAAAGCACTATGAAATGAGGCTAATATGCCCCGCAAATCCCTTCCAGTCTACACAATACAGATTTCTCAGGAAAAGATAAGGAGCTCTCCTCTGCTCTCTCTGTGAATAAGTAGGGTAAGGGATAAGCAGAGTACTGGCGTCTCCTCTTTCTCATCCTTACTAGTGTGAAAAAGGATAAAGTTACATCAGCAGAGGGACCAACACTTATTACTCCTCTACTATTACCTCCTTCACCTCCAGCCCAGGAAAGCAGAAACCAGACAGATTTTTTGTCACAATCAGCCACGGGGCCTCTTTCCTGAAGCTCATCTGTCATCCAGCCCTATAGAGAAGTTATGATTACCAGTGCAATATAGATCAGAGAGATAACTGCTGAAAAGGAAAAAAAGAAGGTTGGGAGAGGGAAGTCTTCCCTATAGGGACATTAAGTTAACAATAACCAGAAGAACAAATATCTGTGTAGAACAGCTGCTGCCCCTCATTCAGAGGGAAAGATGACAGCGTGTCCTTTGTTATCCCAAGGGCCACATGAGAGCAAAAACAGCTGATGGGTGGGAGGCAGAAGTACAACAGTTGTAGGAAACAAATACTAGTGGTAAAGATGCCAAAAAAGCATTGACACAAACACTAAAGAATATTATTTATTTTGTAGATGCAGGTTGAAACTTACATCCAAGAAAATCCTAACCATCTTCAATCCAAAACCAGGCTCACCCAAGGAAATAGAATCTGGGAGAGAATTAAATTTGCTCAGCGTTTCTACGGCACAGCTGGGTGAATCTGACTACAGACTTCTTACCCCGAAACTAAATAGGACTTAAAGATGAAAAATACTCAACTGATGTGTGTAAATAAATAAATGGAAGGCTGCTGCTCTAAACAGTCATTTTTCATCCATATGGTCATCATCACTAGAAAACAAATGTAATCATGCTACCTGATCTTTTTTCCCTCCATACAGCTGCAGAAAAAGATCACTTTGCTTAAGACTTTTTCAGCTTCTCATGTTTATACTCCATCTAGTCTTCACACACCACAATCCTCTCCACAGCAACACTTCAGAATGTCACACAGAGAATATGCAAGATTTATACCCTATATTTATATTTATTTATATCCTGTATTATATATTCAAATCCTGTAGATTTTTCATTCTCACAAGATCAGGCTTTTTACCAATGACCAACACAGCAGCCCCATGAAGATGAACAAAAAATTACTGAGTCAACATGGGAAAATAGCACAGTTCCCAGTACATTAAAAAAAAATACAGATAGATGATAGACTTTTCTGACTTTAAAATATTACTGTCTTTGTTTCTTTGTTATTGAAGATTGAATCATTTGCCACAGGCTAAGACAGCAAAATTAGCAGAACTAAAAATACTGTTTCTCAGGACTATGTTGCTTCAAAACACCATTCCTCCCCACCTAATATTAATCCACTATTATACTAAGCCAAAGTACTATTTACGATCAGACATACAACAGGAGAAAAAGAACATTAAAAAAAAGTAAGGGTTTTCTTCTAATGAAGTGTCATCGTCCTCAAACTGAACAAGATTCACAGACTCACAGGGTTTTCTTTCCATATCAGTCTGTCAAATATTTGCACTGGAGAAAAAAGCCCACTTGGTAATAAGTTTACACTGTTAGCTTCGTGCACAAAAGATATCCCATCTAAGAACCTGGTGGCTGACCTGCTCCATCAGGAGTGATGGTTCCCAACTTCACTGCCAGGGGATAACCTGTCTCCTTGTAGTGCTCCATTGCATGGCCATTCCCTCCACTACCATCAAAGAACCACTTCCCACACAACACCGAACCATCTGTCAGGTTTAGCCACAGATTCTCCCGAAGATCACATTTTGAGCACTTCCAACCACTGCAAGAGGAAAAAAAAAAAAAAAGGAAGAAATTACAGAAGTAAGTAAGGCAGGAAGCAGTCGTGCATTCCCAGTTATGGTAGGTCAAACCAAGCACACATACAGCTATGAGTCATGCAAGATAACTGCTGGCTGAGTTATTACCTTTAGTTTTTTATTCTGGACTGTATTAGATAACCTAGAATGAAAAAACCTTGCTATGCTTACCTGGGGGGAATTCTAACACCGTTGTCTAACTGCACAAGCAATTTGGCATGCTTAGACGCCTGTAGCTCTTCTTCCCAGGAGTCAGGGTCCTGCTTCCTATAGGGTGATTTTGCACTGAGGAGTGCATCAGAAGCTATTGTCACCTGGAACACAAAGGAAGATCAAATTCAAATCTAACACAGTTCAGTGACTTTTAAGAACTTGACATCAAGCTCAGTTGCTAACCATATATTGAACTGGATATCAGTGAGACTAATTATATGCTTAAATACACAAGTATGTATCTGGATTACAGTTATTTTAGCAGGAGAGTAAGCACAACATGTAATATGTGGGGCAAGCTGTCATCAAAATAAGGGAAGGAATGCAGGAGGCAAAAGCAAATCCGAGGAATAGAGAAAAGCAGACTTTTTAAAACGCCTGCCTTTCTTGTTAAGAAAGACCTTTACATAAAAACAAGCAACTGACAACAAAACAGCATCCTAATAAAAACTGAACTAGGGAAAAATTCCTTGCATGCTTGCACATGTTCACTAACCAGAGCTGGTAACTCTTCTATGTTTGGTAATGAAATTTCATAGTGATCAGGAAGTATAACGAGCTTTGCTTCATCTTCATATTCAAAGTCATCACTGCTCAGATCACCATTTGCCTCTAGATCTGGAAAACAAGACAGGTATTGTTAGGTGACTGTCCCAGGACCACGGTTCCTAAACTGCAGCAGTGGTACCAGTAGGAAGCATTGCCAGCCATCAGCCTAAAAGCCAGAAGAAACTGCTGAGTGTCAGCTAAAAACATTTGTGAAATCCTGTTCTAAACTGAAATCTGACCCCCCTGCAAGAAGTTTAGCTGAGGACAAAAATCTCCATCTCAATCTGAGCTCCAGTCACATTCATAGTTGTTCTGGCCTCTACTGAAGCAGTGTGCTGTTACAAACATCTCATTCTGGAAGCAGCTAACAAAATTCTACTCATTTTGGACAAAAGCAGCAGGCAATACTGCTGAGTATTTCACCCAGGATCTTGAAGCACTATACAATGTGAGACTAGCTCACACTAGCTATGCCTAAATTGCAGAGCAACAACTCACATCACAGACCTGGATGAAACATTCTGTGGCTCCTATTCACCTTGTGTCTGTAGCCTTTCCTCCCTTCCAGCTTTCCGAGGCTGGAATTATTCCCATATCTCATCATTAGCCTCAAATAGCTAAAAGCAAGTACAATTTATCCCTTACTACAGCATGGTAGGCAACAGCAACCTCACTTTACTCCGGGCTTCTCTCACAGTTTGTACTACAGCCTTGTGTTTTGATAAAGGATAGAATCTCAACAGATGCAGTTTGCAGCTGTAAGCTCTTTTTCTCTAAAAAGCAAAGAAACTGAACATCTCCAAGCTGACGGCAACGTATTGCATAAATGTTCACATAACATCCATGGTGGCAAACATAGTAAAAACAAAACTACTGACTACCTCCTAAACATGACAGGGATTTCAAGCTAAGCAGTTTCCTCAGAGAAGATAAAAACTTTGTGTATGTTCAGACAAGTTCACAAGGCAGCAAACGCCTCTTCCAGTGCTTGCAGTCACACGCTTCACTCTGCCACCAGAGGGAACCTGAGGATAGCTCACATCAGTCAGTAGCCATCACCTCTAGACGCATGTAAGGCCCACTGGTATTTTCTTTTTTACACCAACATTAGAAGATTTTAGCCTTTACAATCCACTGTATAGAAACAGCAGTTACATGGCTGCCTCAGTTCAAAATCCAGAGGCACACTTCAGCTCATCGCATGAGCCAGAGAGCAGGCGGACAGCAGCAGCTTCATTGCTACCAACCCACATTTGATCTAGCGATCCAGAGAAAAAAGACTGAGTATTCTATTAGCAATCATTCTCTGACAGCTAAGGACAACATGTACTTGGCAGCATCATCCTTTTGTGATTAAGGGGAAGAGAAAAAGTTCCTTTTACCTTTTCAGGCTTCATACCATTTGCATTACCAGAAAAGTAAAACATGATGCCTCGTCAGCATGGCATTCTGGATGTCTGACACAAAGGGCAGCATCACACTTCTTGAAGAAGGATACACACAGCATTATAACAATTTCAGGGGGAAAGAAGATATTTAACTTGCAATTCTACTTTAAACAATGATTATGTAAGGCTGGCACACTTCCAGCCCACGTATCTACTAACTAAGGATTACAATGATTTTTGGCAACTGTTGCACTGAAGATAGTTTATTGGTGTTCACATGTCCAGTATCACAAGGGTGGAAAAGAATTCCATGGTCACAGACTCAAAACTCTTGAAACAAACTAACCCCTTATGGTGACAGTTAGGCCCCTTAATGACGTCGAGCTGAAAATCCCCAAATCCGTACTCATGTTTTCAAATTTTAGCTTATATGCAGAGAACCACAGTTGCTAAGCTTCATAAGAAGTCGCACCTGCATCATATTTTCTGTATCTACACAAGGGCCAATTTAGCTAAGAAAGCATGAGTTTCTGTATAGTAAAACATTAGAAGACAATGGGAGCCCACACGAAAAGAGGCTGACTCCTCCATAGCCGTTGGGCATCCCATACAGTCTGCAGGATGTTTCAGATGTAGATTTTAAAACTAGTGCAGAATTCAACAAAGGAACAAGTGTAGCCATGGGAAAGAGGAGTGGGAGAAGCCTACTTGTATGTTGAGCATATTTGACCAAAAGTTACTGCAATACTAAAGGGTCTTAACAGGCTAAACTTGCAAATACTGTATTTCTCCAGTTCTAAGGCTGCTGCACAACAACCAACCTGTACAGCATCTTTTTAAAGTGCTGCCTGCTTGGCAAACAACCACATGACAATGTTCCCCTTCTACCGGACTAACAGCTTTACGGTACTCAGTCAGAGCCCCGCTTAAACGCTGTGGTCATTAAAACAAAGTGCCCATAGGTCACAACTGTTGTGTTGGGAGGCCAGGACAACAGGGAAAGCAAAATAACAGGCACGTTGGAACAGAAGTGCGACTGACGTTATTTTGAGCAAGCAGCCAGGAGAGCACATTTACTCCAGCTCTGAGGCATCACACTTCAGCAACAGTGAGAAATGCACTGCTGCTGGACTGACTGAAAACAGCAGCTGGAGGTGGAAGACGGTACTGTAAACCAACCTACTGGAGGGGAAGGAGTGGACATGGCCAGATCAGATTTAGAAGAGTTACCAACTGAATGCACTAATAATAGGGGCATAAGGACATTCCAGTCAGGATCTCTAAACAGGATATCCTGTGCATATGGATGTGTGTGTATGAAAGGGAACACAAATGCGAAAATTGAATGAGGATGTTGACTAATGAGGCTGCAACAAATTTTCAAACAAGAAATGTATCCTTGTAATCTGGGCTTGATCCTGATCTCACTGAAAGCAATGGACAAATTTGTGCCAACATGGAAGCGGAAGATAAGTCTTTCAACCAATTAATTTCTTCCCGAAGCCTCTAAATGACAATGAACTGCAGCAGCACTTTGCAGACCACAAGCTATTCCATTCATATGTTTTCAGATGCACCGGAAACACCAACCTCATGTACTGGTTTTCAGCTGGGACAGAGTCAGTTTTCTTCCTAGTGCCTGGTATGATGCTACGTTTTGACTTTAAGAGAAAAACAGCATTGATAACACACCATATTTTAATTGTTGTTGAGCAGTGCTATGCAGAGCCAAGGACATTTTCAGCTTCTTGTACCACCCTGCCAGCAACAGGGCTGGAGAAGCCCAGGCAGCTAGGAGGGGACAGAACCAGGACAGCTGACCTAAACTGGCCAAAGGGATATTCCATACCATACATCATCATGTGAAAAAACCATAAAATCGAGGGGAAGTGGTTGAGGTGGCAGCCACTACTCAAGGACTGGCAGCCACTACTCAAGGACTGGCTAGGCATCAGTTGAGGGGTGGTGAGCAACTGTATTATGCCTTGCTTGTTTTGTAAATAAGTGTGTATATATACATATATACACACACACAGAGAGAGAAATATAAAATTATCATTATTTCCCTCTTCCTCTTCTGTCTTAGTAAATAGTTTTTATCTCAACCTACGAGTTCTACTTTCTATTTTCCCTCGATTCTCTTCCCCTTCTCGCTGGAGCGAGTGGGGTGAGCAAAAGGCTGCCTGGTGCTGAGCTGCCAGCCAGGTTAAGCCACAACCCCTCATCAGATGAGGAATTTAAAGAAGAAGAAACAAAAGGAAAAATAATAGATACGTTTTACAGTCATATCATTCTCTTTTATGAGAAAAAGGGAAGCAAAACTTTCTACTGGATCATTTGCATCATTCACTATACATAAAAATCACTTGCACTGCTTGCTACATCTCCAAAGCATTAGTATGGTGTTCTTAGTCCTAGAAATAGACCTCACCCTTTGGATTTCTGGCACTGAACAAGCAAAGTGAAGCCATTAGAATTCAAGTTCTGAACATTTTGCTAGCAGTATTAGCTTTTGTTAATTTAGCCTCACTTCTACATTTCCAACTAAAATAGCAGACTATTAAGGCTTGAATAGCGCAAAGCATATGAATAGCTCACCGTTCTATACCCAACTCAAGCAACAGGTTCATTCCTGATGTGATCAGCTTTGCTTTTACTGCTGGTGCAATTTTAAGATTTAAAAATATTATCAGGATGCGCTGAAATCCTCTTAAATCACTTTTTTTCTTCAATTTCATAAATCCGTATATAGTCTATATGTAATTACTTACACAAACCTAAACCACTAGTGGTTCAAGTCCTCTTCAGAAGCTTTCTAAAATAAAAACAACCAGGGCGGCCGTTATGAGAAGAGGGAGAGCTAAGCGGACCTGTGGTTAAACCTAGCATAGCCACTCTTATGAACGGCCTTTATACTCGGAAGTCCTGCCTGTAAGTATTACTACTGCCATTTGTAGGTGGGTGCCAGGCAGGAGGTCAGCAAGTTTGTGCATTCTCCCAGACTTCTTAAGTAAAAGTTTTCCTTTCTGATGCCTTCTCTGAGACCAGCTATATGTCATGGATACTCCTTACCAGTGAGGCTCCTCTCATCTGCAATTACCATCCTCACAGATCTGCTGACAGAGCCGTTCATTTGAGTACTTCAAAATGGTTTTAACTGATGGTCTAAGTTATCCCTGACTTTGCTCAAAACAGAGCTCTCACAAATTGCTGCACTGACAGATACTGTTATGTTAACTGATCTGGAAGAGGACATCTGTCTATAGACAAATTTTATGACAGCCACTCTGCCAGCTCTGTTTAGGCTACAGTCCAGTCTCTGATACAGGCCCACAGGCACCCAGGAAGAAAGCAGAAAAAGGCAGAAATGCAGTGACTCCTTTCTCAGAGTATACCTCTTATCTTCTAGATACCTATCCTGGTTTCTCTGTTCAGAGCAGAGGCTCACTTCTGACTTATAATCCAAAATATAGTGGAAAACCAAATATCACCCTCACCTCCACAGCCAACCCTTAAATGAGCTCTGGGAAGGGGTGCATCCTGGCTCCACCCCTTCCAATCACTCAGGTACATTGCATGCACCTGAGCTCCCCTGGGTTGCCCTGCCTTCCCACCAGGTGCTCCATCACTGCTTCAGGCTGTGACTCAGCATTTCCACTGCACAGTTAAACCACTTCTCATCTTCATATTTTTCAACATTTCCTTCTTCTATTGTTTGGTTCCTGAGTAACAAACCTAAAAACTATTTGTAATGTGATCTACTGCACAATTTTAAATCTATTACAACATCATTTCATCATTTTTCAGTCCCTTTCCAGATCATTTATGATTATATTAATTCTTCATAATTAAAGCATTATTAAGGATTTCACTGATTTCTGCTGTGAGAACTGGCCCTCCAATACAAGGATCTTCTCTCTTATTCCATTCATCCTCCTGATTAAGATTTTCTATAGAAGATCGCAGCACATTTTGTTAATCAAATTGCTCTTATTAATGTGGTGACTGACTCTCCCCAACTATTCTGGCAGACCCATAAGCATTACTTCACTTTATAAAACCAGTGTTTGTTGGGATTTTTTTGGGGGGGGTCACATTTGTATGACTTCCTATTAATTCTGATCCTTTCTTCTTCCAGATGCGCTACTATGAAAATTAAATCTAGCAATGATACTTTTCCTAGTCCCACTCTGCCTTTCTCCCCCCCCCCCACCTTAAAAACTGGTGTCGTACTGACCACAGTGTGGCCAAATTCCAAATTTAACAAGGAGGTTATATACCAGAGACAACAGTCCAGCAGTTTCTTACCTGAAAGCCTTCTGAAGTAATGGGTACCAACATCTCATCCCATCAATTTCTTTCCATTTTACAGACAGGATCTAAAATTTCTTTGTAATAGCCACACATACTGACAGACAGAAAGCATCTTCAAACTTGTTACCCTAGATATCAATGCAGTGAGGACACTAGTCTATGCTCCATTATGTAGACAGTCTGCTTTAAAAATCACCCCAAATCCCGAGACAGCTTGTACCATCTGAGCAAGCAAAGTTACCATATCCATGGTGCCTAGCAATATTTAAACACACTAGATTCAAGGCAGCTCACATCTTTATGCACAATATTGTTATGACTCCTGAATAAAACAGAGCTCTCACTAATGATGCCCTCTAGCCTTCTTGAAAAGGAGAAAAAAACTCCAACAAAAATCCCAGTGCATGGGTGCACACAGTTTGCTATGCATCTTTCCATGCTCAGGGGATGGAAAACCTTTCAGCCTGTCCGTGTTTCTGTGGTATTTGCCGGATAGCAGCAGTGAAAATAGAAAGAAATCAATGAGCAACCCAAATATGTTTTCCTAATACTAAGAAGATTGAAAAGGGTTTAATATCTGTAATAACCTTACATCAAAGAGGCTTTTTAGAAGCAACGCAACAAATGCCAAAACTGGATTGACTTTATTCAGACAACTTAATTCTTTCAGGGAATTATTCAGATAGTTACACCTAGAAACACAGTGATGTTAAAGCTACCATTGAGCATCGCCTACTGCTGCCTCACAGCTTAAGCCCTAAATGGCAGGCCATATGTACAGGCTGAAAATCGCTTCTTTGGTGCAAACTTCTGTCAGATGTGTCCAAGTTCACAATAAGAAAAACAAAACATGCCTTTAAGATGAGAAGACTGACAGCTCCAAACCAGTCAGGAAGATGATGAGTTAAGAGAAAAGATGTCAGATTTTGCTAACCATCTCTACTGCTGTCACATGCAAAATGATCAAACTTGCTGACCTCTCTGTGCTTTAATTTTCTCAGAAATAAAATGTCCTATGAACAAGCGCAGGGATAATTCTTTGCTCTTCTAAGTATGGCAATGTATAAATAAGATCCGCTAAACCAAACAAGCAGATACAAAGAATCTGGCTGCATGGAAATACTGTCTCAAGGATGACAGAAGAGAGTTGATGACACTTTAAAACCAAGAACCAGGGCCTGCCAAGAAGACTGTAGAAAACCAGACAAGACAAGATATCACAACTACATTAGTTCCAGAAGCACTGGAAAAAAAAAGTGACATTTCTAAATTCACCTCCAGTGAAAGCGCATTGCCTTCTCAAGTTCATAGGTTTGCTCAAGTTGGAAAAGACCTGATTAAAGGTCATCGAGTCCAACCACAACCTAACCATACTACCCTAACTAACAACCCACTGCTAAATCATGTCCCTGAGCAAATCCCACTTCACTGGGATTGAGACAGCTGGAACTGTCATGCCAGATCTATTCACTGGGAACAAAAAGCTTATGCTCAAGGACGGAATTTAAGGACTCCTCCAGTGTGGCATATCAGAGATGAGATGCCACGAACGCCGTGTGCCAACAGCATACCGCAGTGACAGGAGCCTCACAGAGTTATGCAGTGTATCAGTAAGAATCAAGTTTGACTGTGGTTTTACAGCTCGTTTACCCTTACATTTCTAACGCTGCACAACCATTACTGTACTGCAGCTCTGTTTTTGTGCTAATCATTTTATAACCATCCAGTAACAAACATTATTTGCAAGGTAAAATGTCTGTAAATGGCAATTAAACTACCATCTACAACCTAAGAGTCCCTTCCCACAAAAGAAGATCCATTTGTTTATGAGGAATATTAAGGCTTTTTTGTTCTCTAAGACCTCCTTTCAGAACTTACTCCAGATATTAACAACAGCAATTTAATCAATCACAATCTGAAAAGACCTCTTAAGGACACATTCCACATATCAAAGCAATTCTAGTGGGAGGCCATGCTATTGTTTCCACTTGGCCATAAGAGCTGGAAATGGTAAGGAAAACGTTTAACATCTTCATTATCTGAAGGGAAAAGAAAAAAAAAAAATCACTATTTCCTACCAGTACAAAGAGAACAAATAGAAGAAACTAAATAGTATCACAAGTAGTGGGAGGAAAAAGAATATAGGCACTGAATCAAATTCCCCTCACCCATATTTATGGAGCCCTCAGGTTTTCTGGGTAATATGAATCAATATCAAAGATGACATGTTTTTGATGAAAGGGACATGGTAAGAAAATTGTTTTCCATGAAGAAATGGGATATAATAGTGCACATAATGGAACAAGAATTGGTAAAACATCCTCACGATGTACGTAATGCTGCATTTATTACAGGAGACACCACAACAGTCACTTAAGAGTATTTACCTGTGCAACAACCCCCTAAAAATGTAAATAACCCTTCCCATGAAGTTACAGAGCAGAAAAAATGCCACACTGGGGCTTTGTTGCATCTAAAAGTTAAGGATAAATATTTTAATTAAAGGGTGTTTTTTGGATATCAAAAAAGGGAGAGAAAGGCAGAACTGGTCCACAAAAAAAATGCCTTTCAAACCTTAGCCTGTTTACCAATAGTCAAGAAACAACTTAGATTAAAATATTAAATTCATGTCCATGTACACCTATCACCAGATAGGTGCCAAAACTGCTAAGAGTTACTTGTCCAGACCACCTTTAAAAATTAGAGCCAAAAGAGAGAAGAGGAGAAGAGAACAAAAGAAAGAAAAAAGGAAACAACAGCAGCAACAACAACTCCTCTCAAGGAGCCCCAAAGCCAAACACAATGGCAGACAGAACCCAAGTACACATGCAGATAGGGTCAGGAAAGGACTGTGTGAAAGCAGCTGTTCACAATACCTAAAAATAGCTTAGCATTCCTCCTTTTTGGTAAAGCTCCACCAGATGCCCCTGGTACCTTCTGGAAAGAGAAAGAGACAATTAAAAATCCATCGAGTGAAATAACAGTAAATCAGCAACAACCGCATACCACTATCATTTCTGACACGTATATATTTGTTCATGGTCCTTCTATTAAGCCATAGCCTCATTCAGCAAGAATGCAAGTTTTCTTTGCTCACCTCTGACAACAGGACAACCCAGCATTGCTTACCACCCTTGAGAAAATTGCCATCTAAATCCTTTCTACTTTGATCTGTCAGCAACTAAAGCATGCACGTCTCATAGTCATCACAGGTGACTGCTGTCCTATCAACAAGACAGGGTCTTCCAGCACCACCCAGATCTCTTAACACTAGATCCCCTCCAGAATTTCTTAAGGAGTAAATCATAGAATCATAAGCTGAATTAGAGAGGGAAAGAAAAATATATTATCTGCATAAAAGATTTAGCCTTTCATAACAAATTCCACTGTGACTACTCAACCTCCATAGCAGGGAACAGTAATGTTATAATGACATCCAGTTTTAAGCACTACTTTCCCAGTTAAAAAGAAAATAAAATCCTTAGACTTCTGGGGACAACACTAGTGGCTAAGGAAACATGTAAGTTAATGCTTTTGCATCTTATGCTGTTTATTAACAGGCACCAGCAAATCAAATCAAATCAGCCTCTGTGGCAATAGCACAAACATGCTGTGTTATGTGGTTCATAATGTTAGTGTAACCAGTGAGGTTGTTAGGTTACTTTTTTTTTTTTTCATCATTTACTTTTTAAATAATATTAGGATACAACAGGTGGAAAGAAACCAGCCAAGAACCTGTCAGCCTAGGGAAAGCTCGTGTTTGCCTTCTGTGCCTTGGAAGGTGAGAGGGTTGCATATTTTGGGTGGTTCCCTTCACCACGTAAATAAAAGCTTTGACCAAAGCAAAAGCTGAAGTCATCAGCTAGCTCTTATGTACCATCAGAAATTTTCCTGTTCTTCGAAAGAGAAAGTCCTTGGGTATGCTTAAGAACAACATCTACTGTCTATATACGAGCATTAGGGAAAGGGAATCTGTGATGCAACTCCAGTATTAAAAAAAATAAAAAAAGTAAAAATAAAAAAGAAATTGCTTAATGAAGTTAAAATAAAAGCAGAGCATTTCTTTCTTCAAACTACTGGCATTCAACAAGTGGAAATAGTCAAGAATCTAAATAAACTTAATAAAAGCAAGATACAGTGTAGCCTGGTTACAAAGGTGTAATGAATATATACATAACACGTTGTCAGGATCATAGCTTCAGAACTAAGACAAGTTGTTTCCAATACTGAAAGGCTCAGTTTGAATTCTAATGTCTCCAAGTGGGATGCTGTGAAAATCACTAAGAATAGAGATTTCAAAGAGGAAGAACTCATGTGGAGTGTTTCAATCACTGCCAGTCTAACACATAATATAGCTTCATTTTTCCAAACAGAAAAAGCTGATTACATCTCAGCTCATCTGGAATTGCAGATGTTCAATAGTCCTGAAAACCTCAGAACCTGACAGTATTTGAATTTGCTTCTCTACTTGTCAGAAATTATTGAGAATGCTCCCCACTCACAAAGCAATTTGTCTTCTAATAGATGTGATCCCAGCAAATGAGAGTAGTGGTATTAAATTCTATTTGCAGTGTTTCTCATGTCAGATATCATTTGGCCTACCCCACATTTCCTTTAACTGCAACAATGCTTTGTTTTTCCATAACACTGATGTCAATGATAACATCCAGAAACCAACCACTGTAAGAAATTCCATGTTTCTCTGTCCTGTGTTTTCAATAGGGCTATAGTACCAAGCTAAAGCTTTGCCCTGTGCTGACTAGGCAGTCATATGCAACAGTCAAACACAGCATAAGAGTTACTAGTTTCAAAACTCTAAAAAATGAAATTATAAAGGGAAAAGAATAAAAAATAAAGATCAATTATGTAGTTTTAGTTAATATTTTTCTGATAATTCATCAGGTGTCTCAGATGATGATCCGCAACTGACAGATATTCTACCACTATTTCAGCTGAAAGGTTAGAGATCTGATCTTTGTTTTCCAGTTGAGTTGTGACAAAACACAAGGCTGCTAATTAATCCAAAGGCCTCTGGAAGCAAATGAGAATTTCTGGAGCAATGCAGTACATTCTGCGAGGATGATGCCAAGGGAATCACAGGCAAGAACACAGTCTCTCTAAAAGGATCTTTAGGTAGTATAACCAATGACTTGGGCTTTACTGTGTCACACACCATCAAAAGCTTGGGTTAAAAACCAAAACCACAATGCAGCACATGCCAGACACTTCAGGCCTTCACCGGAACAGTTTTAAGATGTTTCACATTGCTGAAAGGAAAACACGTGTAGCAAGTAAGAATCAAACTGTCATGGTAAACAAAATCCATAGCTAACTTAAGAGGAATTCTACTTAAGAGCCAAGTTAGATTACAGTCTTCACCAGTACAACGTAGTCAAATGTTGTTTCCTAACACATGATCCAGTGTGCCATCACCTTCACACATAAATGCCAGGCCCCTCTGCTACATCATGATTCAAAAGGAAAAAAACTAGGAACCTCTGAACTAGTTAAACTGAAGGTGTACTTCACACCAGAAGGCTGTGCTGCCATTCAGCGAGACCCAGACAGGCTGGAGAGTTGAGCAGAGAAAAACTTTATGAGGTTCGACAAGATCAAGTGTAGAGTCCTACACGTGGGGAGGAACAACCGCATGCATCAGTAGAGGTTAGGGGCTGAACTGCTGGAAAGGAGCTCTGTAGAGAAGAGCAGAGCATCTTGGCAGAGAACAGGTCAACCATGAGCCAGCAGCGTGCCCTTGTGACCAAGAAGTCCAATGGTATCCCAGGGTGCGTTAAAAAGAGCATGGCCAGTAGATTAAGGGAGGTGGCCTTCCCCCTCTGGAGTACCAGGTCCACTTTTGGGCTCCCCAGTTCATGAAACACATGGAACTTCAAGAAAGAGTCCAGCAGAGGGCCACAAAGATTATGAGGAGCCTGGGGCACCTTTCATATGAGGAAAGGCTGAGAGACCTGGGACTGATCAGCCTGGAGAAGACTGAAGTAGGAACTTACCGACACTTAAAAATACCTGAAGTGTGGGAGTCAAATGGATGGAGGCAGGCTCTTTTCAATAGTGCCCAGAGACAGAACAAGGGGCAACAGGTACAAACTGGAACACACAAGAAGTTCCACCTGAACTTGAGGAAGAGCTACTTTACTTTGAGGGTTACAGAGCACTGGAACAAGATGTCCAAAGAGGTTGTTCGTCCTTTACAAGTTGTGGAGTCTCCTTCTCTTGAGATATTCAAAACCCACCTGGATGCTCTCCTGTGCAACCTATTCTGGGGAACTTGCTTTAGCAGCAGTGTAAAACTAAATGACCCCCAGACGTCCCTTCCAACCCCTATGATTCTGTGAATCTGTATGCAATACTGAACAACAACCAGTTATTTATCTCTCCCTTTTGAAGTTCTTCAGCCAAATCTTCATCCAGGAAAGGAATTTGAGCCCTTATTTTAATTACAATTTACCTTAACATAGAGAATTCACAGGTCACATACTAAAAGAAAGTTAAATACAAGAAATGCTGACAGCATCTTCCTACTTGTCTCTAGTCACCGATATTTTAAGAGTGAAAACTTAACTCAGAAGAACTGTTGCTAGAACTAGACTAGGTTTTCCAAAACTTCAGTTAACACTGCAAAGGAAAAAGCAGCTTTCAGCCTTACAAGGTAGGACAGTTCTAAAATATAACAATCATTAACAGTCTCCACATGAGAGACATACAATCCACCTCATTATAATTCTGATAAAATATGAATAGTTATCTATGGAAAATAAAATTAGAGGTCAGAGCATTTTACAGAACTCAGGGCCTTCACCATCCAAGGGAAACATTGCTTTAGAATGAGAAAAGTGAAATATTCTATCCCAATCCAAGTAGCTGTTTTAAGGCCTCTAAGTGTCCAAGAGAGACAGAGTTCACAGGAGAATGAGCTATAAACAAACCCACTGCCTTCCATACAGTTCAGGTCAGAAGGCATAAACAGCCCTTTAAAGACAAACCACACAAGAACAGATGTTGCGAAGCACTGGTTATAAACTGTTATTGATATGTAATGATATTATGGAAGAAGAGCAAACTGGAAATGTGTGTGCATACATCTATATATGTGTGGGTGCAGGACTGAACAAGGGCAGTGTGTGAGCTCTAGGAACTAGCATTAATTTAAGATTTACATCACAGGTCAGATCACGATTAAGGCTCATGATTTAATGGCATACGAATCTTAAAAGAACTCATGTCATCCTAAGCCAAAACCTCATTAAAAAAATCTCAGAAACTTCCAGCCAAATCTGAGCCAAACCAGTAATTCTACACTTCAAAGGCAGATCTCTAAAAAGCACTTAGTAACACACAACATATATGTAACATGTGGAAGCGTACAGAGAAAGAGATCAGTAGAAGTCAGGCAACTACATGCATCTTCGGGCAACAAGCTGCCTTTAAGGGGAGCTTAAACCCCCTTTGGGGCTCATGATTCATCTAAGAACTGGAACTGCATGTTAGTTTGTGATCCAAGCACCTGAATTTAATATCCAGCTCTGCATCTGAACACGTCCATTTCTGTCACTCAAGATTTGGTCTATGCCAAAAATATGTTATGGAAACAAGCAAGAGACAGAAGATCTGCCAGGCTAGTTAGTTGGGAAGCCACAAGTCTCACCTCTATCACATGTCGTTTCAGATGCAAATATACACACTGTCCTGTTTTCCGGTAATGCCTTTCAATGTGTTCCCTTCCAAATCCCAGAAACGTGTTCATGCACACATAGAGACCTCCTTCTGAATCCTAGAAGGAATGACACAAACAGTTACAGCACAGAAGGAACTGAACAGGACAGAAAGGACTCAGCAAGCAGAAAAAGCAAAGAAACACAAATCCGTCCTGCAAACACTTCAAAAGTGGTTTTCATATCACATCACAACTGATTTACATTACGAGCCCCCTAAGAACCTTCCAAGCCATATCACAGTCTATAGAAACCCACTGAAACTGGTTATGTTTCAACTACAGATTAGTGAACATCCAAGCTGGAGGTTTAGAAGACTATCAAAAAAAATTGAGTGCTCAATCCATGAGGATTTGTAGGCATGGAAATGTGTAAGGCGTAGAAATAACATAGCACAGACATTTGGTCAAACTCTTGGGGGTGAGGGGAGCATTAGATTGCAAGAACAATATTCCCAAACAGAAGTGTGGCAGGTCCAAATCCCTGGATTCAGAAAACAACCGTTAATCACAATCTTGTCTGAGTAAAAATAGATCTCAGGTGATCTTCTAAATCTTAGAAGTGGTTAACAAAGAAGTCAGTAAATGATTCGTGAACATTGTTTATTATCTGAAAGAAATTCTCTCCATCCACGCAAATAGAGTGCTTGGAGATGAAGGCACTACAAAGGAACTGCAGAGGTGTATTCCCGGTACCGACTACAAACGCCGATGTTTCAGTAGCACAGCCTGGCAGGAGTCCCACTACCTTTTACCCTCCCAAAAGCTGGGTACTGATGCTGGCTGGTGTCAGGGACTTGTTGCATTGTACTACTGCTGCCAGACCTCTCCTACATCACTCCCACTGCCAGGAGGACTTTCAGTAGTCCAGCTCATTGGCTTCGGGTCAGTTTTTCAAGCCCTCTCTAGCACATATTGTTTTAAATAGGTGGTGCGTAACAAAGACTGAACCTTTCCCAAGCACTGTGACCTTCCCTATATTGTGATCTTGTCTGAGCTACTGGATGGTACAGAACATCTCCTGTTAAATTCCTCACGAATAGCATGAACTAAATTAACCCACAGGCATCTTAGAGGGGAAAAAAAATAGAAAATAGAAATCAGTATCTCTAGAAGAAAGTTACTGATAACTCATAGAAGTGACACTAGGCTCACACGTGCAATTCTGTATTGATGAGAACCGTTACAGAAACACCTGTTTTGACAGGATCCCACCTGAGAGCACCACCACTGAAACACATTCAGAGCAGCAAACCAAGATGTTCTCACATGCCAGCTGCACCTCTCCTCAGCACTCCAGCAGGCAGAACCACCACAGGGGAGCACAAAGCTGCCTATCCTGCTACACCAGCTGTGGCACGAGTTGCACAGCTCCAGTTCTGTCGAGTGGAACAAGCAGCAGAGGGCAAGTCTGGCAGATCACAGCTGATCCCCAGTACTTTCCTAACCAGCAGCAGGTAAGTACACCTTGTTCTCTTCCAGAAAAGGAAGCTGAAGGGCTAATAGGGTAGAACAGTTCTTACTAATTTAATGCCTGGCACAGAGCTACTGGGCCCTCACAAGCCTCTCCCCTCCTACCACTGCCACAAAATTCAGGTTGAATGCGTCACCAAACTCTATTAGTTTTCCATAACCCATTTCAAAGTCCAATACCTACAACTTCCATAAGGCTTAGAGGAATCTAAACTTCCAGCTGATCCAAAGCCCTCACCCGCACACTATTCATTCCAATATGCCCATTTATATCAAGGCTATTAAAGCCTGAAGAACTGCCACCAATAAATCCCAGTACTTCCACAGCAGTGCAGAGGAACAGCACATGACCAGCAGAGCTAGGACAGTGCAGGATGGGAGGAAAGACCAGCTTTATACCAAGGCTTTAGAAAATACCTGTCTCCTCTTAATGTGAAGCAGAACATACAAGCTTTGGCTTTTCAGATTTAGCTGAAGGATGAACATGCAATGAACTCTATTGCTTTGGCTTTACCTACATCAGCAGCACAGGAAGTTGAACTGAGCATTCCAGGATTCAGATCTGTGAGGTGAAGCAAGGGTTTAGACACTCTGCTGTTCAAACCTAACACGTGCCATAAAGTCATGCATTTAGCAACTTAGACATCCCAATGATGGTCTCTCTGCACAGCACTGGGTTACCTCTTTAGCCATCTCAGGTCTGATCTGCATAAACACTACCTGAGATTTTATTTAAAAGCAAACAAACAAAAACCACCATGGAATTAGGAAACCTCGACAGCCAAGACCAACAGCTATGTTGGCTGAGTAAAGGAAGTTGGTGAAAAAGAAAATCCCACATCTAGTTTTCAAAATATTCATAAAATACAATTATATTTAAAATGCAATACATTGATTTTAAATTCCACATACTCAATTCTCAGGTTTATCTACTTTAAGGCTGTTATAGCTTGACTGTCTGGTTTTACAGCCTGTACTCCAAATCCTTTTGAATTATCACCGTCTGTGAAAAAGTCAAGGATGTGTTCTCTGGAAGAAAATCCCACATGTAAGCCAGCCTAAATAAAAATATATTCTGTTGTCACTCCACAGTTTCAGGAACTTTGTTTACAATTTTGTTTTCCTGGAGACCATTCTCTCTTTTTCTGGAGGGAATCCATAAGACCACGGAACCTGTGCTGACAAGCAGCCTATGACAACAATCTGACACTTTCAGCACACGAGCTAAATGTAGAGCCTGATTAAGTTGGTTGTGGTTACTAACAAAACAGTTATTTCTCCCAGAGAACACAGGCAGACTATTCTCTCACACGACTTGGAAAGAAGTGGACAGAGCAGCTGAAAAGGTCACAGCAAAACAGAGGCACACGTAAGAAAGCCACCTATGCATAGCGCTGCACAAAGGATGAGATCCTGCTTGGTGCTCAAAGCACACTTAACTGATGTAAGAGAAGTTCAGTGCTGGGGAATTTAACCCTACAGAAATCACAACCAGTTCCAAAAGGATCAACATTTTACACAGCTGTGGCACGAAACTCTTCGTAACTGACAATTAGTTCAGACATGCATGAAAGTTAATGCTGGAGAAAAGCAATGTACCTCTAGCGCTAAAGACACTATTTTACACCAGAAGAATATAGCTGCTTGTGCTGAGAGATGGAAATTGGAGTTTCAGCAGGTTTTGGTTGTTATTTTTTTCCCCCTGCACTCTTGCCACAGCACACAGAGAGCTCAGGACAAAGTGGCATATAGACATGGTCTTCCCTTCCTAGTCCAGTCTGAGTACTGGAGCTTGTACTTGCTGCTGCTCAGGCCTTGATCACTGCACCCAGAAGGCCATTCAAGAGCAGAGCAGACTTCTTACCCTGAACAAAAGGGAAAGCAACTGCTCTTCACTCTACTTCTTCCTGTTCTTTGCTGCTAAACTGGTCAGTCACAACACACCAGATGCTTCACTAACAGAGGAGGAGATACGCTGTCCACAGCGGGGAGAAAGGCATATAAAAAACTCATTTTTCTTGTTTAGATAATACTTCATGGTTTACAGAGGTAGGATGAGGAATTAAAGGGGTAAAGAATCCACAGCAAAAGAGCTAAAACGTGGCAGCAAGTCCCTTCTTGGGCCTGAAAAACAGCAGGAATGCTAGTGAATGAGGGGACTGGAAAACACAAACACCAGTCCACCAGGAGACAGAGACCAGCACCTCACTCCAAACACACTCATGGCACAGACACCAACAGCTTTCAAACACTACTAACTCAATCAGGGTTTGAACTACTGACCTGTATCCTATTACCCAACTCTGAACCACTTAGCTCCCTCACCGAAGTCCAGGGTTTAGCAGTTTCAGCCCAGACTGAGATGGCTCAGACAATAGTGAATTCATAACAACAGATTGTGTGGTGGATCTACTAACATGGCAAACCCTTACAGACTTGGGCGCAATGACTGCTGTACGGCTGTTCACTTCAGACCCACCAGAACGAGAAACTTGCTAATAAGAGTATCAGAGAAGAGAGTAAAATTGCAACTTAAGTCCCACCGAGTCTCCGTATCTCAAACACAAGGAATGAAGAGCTTGTTCATTCTTTTGCCTATGAAGTCCCAGTCAGGACAGATTGCTCATTCTGCCACATCTACAAAAAACGTGACCATGAAGAACTGTTACAGGCTCTATTCAGAGTGTCTGTTCATCAGTAATCACCATAATTAATCTGGCTGTGTCCACGAGGCTCCTGATGTATAATGACAGCCCAATCTGTAATATATTTAGAACAGTGACAGTAACATTCCTAGCATACACATATTGCATCAAGTTCCACAACAGTGTAACTAAATGACAGACCTTTTGTTTCAGGACAGGCTCAAAATGAATAACAGAAGTTTCAGCACTTAATATTCATCTAAACAATGTTTAATACCTCATAATGAGGCCGTCTCTCTGTCATGCATCAGTACTACTGACATGGAAACGTGACAAAAACAAACTTGCCAACCAACTGAACAAAACAGCACATAGAGATGCTGCCAGCAAAACAGAAAGTCCACTTTCAAGTTTGATCTAAAAATACACACTAGCAGAGAAGAGGACTTCGCGCTACTGGAACTGGTGAAAGAGGAGAGATGGGGGAAGAGGTGGGTCAGCCAGGAGAAAAAGAAACAAAGCTTCTACAAAGTTACTTTTTATCTCACTTTGTGACCGCAACATGCAAAACCCCAACCAGTTTGAGGAAAGATCTGCCCACCAGATGGATCTCCCTGAGATACAACAGTACAACACTGCTCTGATTTTGCAGATTAGCACTCCGCAAACCAATTCACTGCCTCAATAGTTTTCGAAGTCATTTTGCAACGAGGCCAAAAACATCCGTCTGCAGAAATCAATTTGTCTCAATACATTCAGTCCTCTTATTCGTTTCCTCGCTGCCACTCGCAGCCCATCAATACAAACACGACATCTGTCCACTTTTCTCAGTCAGTGGCCTCAGAGACTTTCTAATTTTCTTCAAGGAATATTGACCAAAGGAACACCCAGAGAGGCAGTCATTGATATCCATGCACACTGTAAGCTCTCAAGGACTGCAGTCTCAGTTGTGCTGTCGAATAAACAGCAATCAGCTCAGTTTAGTCTTTGGGAATTGTCCTAACACAACCATTACAGAGCTCTCAAGCCACAATAATGAAGTCAGCAAGATGCACAAAGGAAGCTGCTGTCAGCAGCAAGGTTTTCCAGCAGAGCAAAGCCAAGTTTTCAGTTGCACAAACATACACAATCCTGTATCTACATGTGCAGGACCCAAGCCATGTACTGAACCAGACAGCTTGCTTCTGTTGGACTATGCTGTAGCAGCAACCTGTGCCCTTGGTGGGGAATGCTTCAGAGCACCTCCAGCTAGAACATGCACATTCTGCACATAAGGCTTTCTTACACTCCAGTCTGTATCCCTTTTCTTGCAGTCATCTCTCCTTCTGATGTCACTGCTAAAATGATCAGAAGTATTTGAGATGAGAATCCCATTAAAAGGTGGATTTTCCAGTTGAATATTATAGCCCTGTACAAATAACAAACAATAAAGGGACAAAAGATTATGCAAATGCAGTTTTCCTCCTCCTGAGTTTCACCAGAGTACACAAAGTGAAGCTCATCTGCCAAAGGTCACTGCAGATAAAGCGAGAAAGAATAAATCCCCATCACAGCAGCACAGGTCACCACAGGGGCTGTGCATCAACTCTGAGGAATAAGAGGCAGGGAACTTCATCATTAAAGTTGTATGAAAGTGGTACAGAAGGCAACTGCAGCTTTCCAGCCCATCGCTGGAGGGAACCCGAAATCTTACCCTAGATAATAAAAAACAGAAGGATGTGTTTTTAACACGGACTGTTTGCGTTAACACTGAAGCAAGAATAAACACCTGTGTAACTTCTTTCACAAAGGGCAGACAGCTCCATAGGAGGAGGCTCACTGTGGTTATACAGAGCTGACCTAAGAAAAGAAGTCGCTAAGCCACTGTAATACAAAGCACACCAGGATCAACACCTTTCTTAAGCCAAGGCAACGAGCTGAGCCCTTCCTACACTTTCCTTCTGAATTAAAGAATTAATTAAAATTAAAAACAACTTTCAAATCTGTGCTCAAAAACGTTTCACCTGAGAAAGTAGGTCCCGTAGAACTGTCATCCCAAAAACAGTATCCAAGGAACTATTGAATTACGCAGGAGTGAAAAATAAAAGTCTTTTGCCCAATCGAGCTCAGGAGCAGTATGGGCTGAAAAGCCACAGGAAACAACAGAAACAGAGGCTTTGTTTTCACTAGGACTACACAGGTTCAGTCCTGACTTTTGCTCTGCGAATGCCTATAATACAATTTTTTATAGGCTCTTATTGCCGAAGGCAACATTTTCAGAAATCTGAACTCTCTTCCCAATAAAGTCAACAGGACAAAACATTCTTGAAAGCTGCACAAGGTCATCCTAACACCCTCTTGTTACATTTTGTTACCTTTACCTAAATTTTGCCCAAACATTTCACTTTGTTCAGGTACTGCTTTTCTAAACATAGTTTTTTCTGTGTTTGAGGTTTCTCGGTGAACTGCTTTGCTGTGTTTTAATTTGTACCTGTATTTGATGTCCTTTCCTACTGGTTAATGGAACAATTTTATAACCCATAACAAAAGCCTGAAAGTTACTAAGCACATCGACCCTGCTTACCTGAGCAGAAACCTGAAGAAAGGGCTGCACTATGCTGATTCCCCCCTCCAATAGGAACCAACAAAACTTGTTAAGCATATAACACAATTAGCGCCCCTGCAGCAGGGTCTGATGGGGCAGCTTTAATCAGACCGCCTGCAGCCAGGGCTGCTGGGTGACACTTGAGAGCTGAAGAGCGCGGTAAAAATAACCTCCCTACAACAAGGGCTGATGAGCACCAGACAGCTGAGTCACCTTTGAAGACAATTTTTGATTTTCTGCGTTAGAAGGAATTACTGAAAAGAGGTGGGGAAAAGATACAGAAACCTCTGAGGCGCCTTTCTTTGGATATTCCGTAACGCAGCCCCCAATCTGCACTCAGACTGACGCCATTTGGACATCAGCACGGAGCGCTCAATCACCGCCGGGAAACCTCAGCTTCACGTGGAGCACCGATTTTGAATACAACCCCAGCTCCGTTTAAAAAGAGTAATTTGCGAGCACCTGCTCCTCAAACACATCCCGGCCGGCACAAGGAGGTCAAGGGGAGCGGGGCCCGGCACGACCCCCGCGAGGGGCGGCTGAGGGGAGGGGGCCGCAGCAGGTGGAGGAGCAGAGGGGCAGGCCGGGCGGGAAGGGGAGACCCCGCAGCCCGCGGAAGAGTCGGGGAGCAACGGCGCCGCTGCACTCACGGGAGAGTCGTAGGAGAAGGCACACTCCGTCTTGTAGACCCGGTCCCCAGACTTGGGCACGCGGATGGTGGGCATGTAGGGGACCAGCAGCTCGCCCAGGTCCCCGGCCGCCATCTGCGCGTCGCCGCCGCCGAACAGCGCGGCCCGCTGCATGCCGCCTGCCTGCCTG
>JACDJE010000006.1:2516053-2570726 GCA_016647715.1 Pavo muticus
GGGGGAGGGAAGAGGCTATTTTTAATCCAATGGCAGCGGCACCAGCTGCGGCGGCACCGGGGGGTCCCGGCGGGGGCGGAAGGAGGGGCAGAGAGGCGTCCGCCCGCCCTCAGCCGCCGGGAGGTGCCCGCAGGGGCCGGGCTCGCGCCGCTCCACAGGGCGTTCCCGGCGGGCTCTGCTGCGCCGCTGGGTGTCAGAAGGCGGAGGGACGAATAAATACGGGGGCTCCGCTCTTTTACCCGGAAAGCCTTGTTCTCCTTATCGGCCTCTGTCGTGATTGACAAAGCGTTTATAAACAAGGAGCGCTGCGCTAAGAAAGAGGAGCTAACGTGGAAGATCGATGCAGGCAAAAAGGACAAGTCGAAGCGCTGACACAAAGTCAATCCCAGTCTTTCTGTTTGGCAGCGCTCCGAAGCAGCTAACGAGGCGGGCTTCACTGAAGACAGTCTGTGTAACGCTGCTTCACGTTATTTGGTACTAGCTTTTGCAGTTGCAAACCACAAGATTCAGGGATTACTGCAGAACTTGGGCTTCTCTCCTTTAAAAAGTGGAAACAGACAATGCTGGGTCGCACGCTGCAAGAGACGCTATCCCTCGCCCTCCTGAGGGATTTTGAACCTGAGGGCTGCCGCCGTTACAACCGAAGGGACCACATCCCTCTAGCGGCAGAAGGCTGACACATAAGCAGTAACGTCCTCACTACCTAAGTACTTCTCAAAAGTGGTATAGAGAAATAGGAAGAAAAAAAACCCCCACAAACAGCGCGATGTAATATGTCCCAGAAGGACCTCCTTTTGTGTGATCTACACTGAGAACAGTCTGGTTTGAAACAATGCACAGAAGTCATTCATCTCTGCGTTTCTATCTTTAAGAAGTCTCACCTCCATACAGAAGGAGGTGAGATGGGAGAAAGCAAAGAGCAGACAAGTGAAAGAGAAAACAATAGCAGACGTTGAACAACATGCAAAGTGAAAGATGAGTCTGAGTACAGACAATGAGAAAGAAAATACTTTTCTAAAACAACAGATACGATCTCGATATTACAAAGATCTAAAAGAATTTTCCTTTCTCACTTCATTTTTGATAAACTATTTAACACAAGGCAACGAGAAAGAAAAAAGCCCTTGTGGTTTGTTACACCTTTCACTTTAAAACTTCAAAACTAGTAGAGGTCACATGATAATGAGTAAAATTACCAATTTGTTTCACATTAGGGCAAAAGGGCCATTCTATATTGAAGCTCTGGAGAAAATGACTAATTTTTAGCAACTGACGTAAGGCATTTTATCTGATTAATACCTTTAGCACCTATACAATTTGAACTTTCACACAACTTCTTTCAAGATATCAGAATCAACAAACACTTATTTGTATTTTTTTAACTTTTTATTTCCATCATTAAACAGCAGGATGCGTGCTCCACAGATAAGCCACAACTTGTTGGCGTGCATTAACTGTGCATACTACCTTAAACCTGTTCAATTGTCAGGCGTTGCTTTCATAGAATTGTCAACAAGATTTTTATCAGGTGTTTCATACTGATACCAAGGTCCATCTCCCCTCTGTCTCATCAGTCTGCGTGCCTCCAACTCCATCAGCCTGAAAGAAAGATCACCATTCACACCGAACATGAAATCTATTGGTTTTGATCAGACTTGTATCGATGTTTAACATCCGGGCAATGCTGAGAGCAGCAATGAGTTTAGCATCTACTGTTCATAAATACTAATGAAAGATAGGTAATAAGAAAATACAAAGGGTTCAACTGTAACATGAACTATTCTTCTATTTCATTTTTTTTTCAGCAAGACATATCAAAGAAGAGTAATAAAAACATTTGCAGTTCTGTCTTAGGTTCTTGCTTAGTAAGGAGGTACATAGGTTTTGATACAGCTTTCAGCTGTAAATAAACAGAAGAAAAACAGAACTGAATGTGATGGTCAAAGGAGCTATACTGTCTTGGTCCCAACAGCAATGGTTCATAAAACTCAAGACTTTCTTTTACCACCACAATTTACTCTGATGAAGTGTAAAATAAATTTAGAGTAATGCCATTGCTGCCCCCCAAAACAGCAACATGGAACACAACCAGTCTTCTAAGCTGTGTCATTATCTACTCAAACTGTGAGCATTAGCAGAGGCAAAAAGGTGTCCATTTTCTCAGTCAGGAAGACATACCTATAACTTTATAAATATGAATTGTTTTCAAGAGAGGCGTTATTTTACAGACTGCCCTTGGATTATTCCAGTGTTGGTAATCTTAATACCAAGAAGGCAGGGATTACAGACACTGTAACTTCCACTGTGGCACCAGCCAGTGCAGCAAGCACGAAAGGTCAACTGATGTATGAGCAAGCAGGTACTCTATGCCAGCATCCAACTAACAAAATATAAACTATACTATGTAGCAGCATTTAAAAACACCTTAACAGTCTAACATACCTCATTTCAGCCTTATGTGCTTCAACATGGATGAAAGCCATCTCTTTCTCATAGTTCTTTTCAGGTGAGTCAAGGAGGTAACGAGCAATCCAGCGAGTTATAGGGTGCTGGAAAATACAAAAACAGAAATTATTAATATAGTTTCCAAATAGAAATGCCATCATACTAAAACTATATGGCGTGTTCCCAATCCTGAAGACATGATCAACATTACGTGTGCTGTCATTCTAGCAATAACAGGAAAGTTAAAGACATACTCAACTATTTGTAAGATCAGAACTTTAAATTGGTATATTTATTTTGCTAGTTTTTAATGCCAGGATAAACTGTAGAAGAAAATTTCATAGCAAAACTAAAAACAAGTTAATAGAAGACACTTGATTTATTTTTCTTTCTTCGAAATAAATTTCTTTAAGCTGCCACTGTCATCACAGAAAAGGACTCCAAACCTCTAACTGTAACCAGTAACATTTTCAAGTATTGCTTCCACACAAAGTCATTTCACTGGGAATAAAAGTCTGAATGAGTTGAAACAGCCAGAGTATTACTGCTGAGTTCAGTTGCCTTCTATCAAAACCGAAGTGCTTACAGCAAGAACTCTGAGTTTTCTGACAATATGAGCTCTGCTACACATAGTGGTAATGAGAATGGACACATCCCTACCAGTGTCCACACATTTTACTCCCAAAACTAGTACTAAGAGGAAAGCTGTTCCTAACACTACTCTTTTATGTGCTACACTCACTTTGTAGTATTCCCAGTGCTCTGGAATATAACCTTCAGGAATCTCTGCAAGTTCAGCTTCACCTGATAAAGAAAACAGGGAAGGATCACTTCATACAGTTATTTATTCAACTACTTCATATACAGCCTTGCACATTAAAAAAACATAAATCACTCATTCACACGGAGAATACCTCATCTCTCAACTTGAACTATTGAGAAAAACTGGACTTAGATGTTAGGCATATTTCATGGTCCTCCAAACAGCAAGCCTCAAAAGATCTGTCTTTTTCTATCCAGCTTGTTTAATTTCCATTTACGCATTTACTATTCATGATCATATACTTAGCTTAGTCATGAGAAAGCACACACCGATGAAGATGTTGACGTATGTTATGAAAATTACCACTGGTATTCCTGTCAGAAATATATAGAATCTCTGTAAAAGGAACAAAAAGAAGAAAAATCAGCATGGAAAAGTCAGAAATTTGACAAAAGTTAGATGAAGTTAGTTTGAAAGCTACGTAACACTGCCAGTAATTCTTAGATTCACATTCGTAGTTCAGAGAGGAATGTAATGCCACTGTGCTGATTAAAATGAGTTAATTAACAAATGAGAATACAGGAACAGCGATGCTGCATCAGTCCATGAGCCCGTTTACTTCAGCATTCAACCTCCCAGAGAGCTCAGTGTCTGCAGAAGCAGACAGCAATGCTTTCCCCAAACGTTGCCTCACCACCTGGTGCGGACTGGCTTCAGCATTCAACTGTAACAGGGCACTAACACCAGTGCAATAGCATCCAACATGAATATGGCACTGCTTGCTTTAGTAACTGCATAAGACAGATAAAGGAAGCCCAATCACACTAACAGAGCAGGATCAGGTTGGGTATTACTCATCATAATGGGCTTTATCCAAAACCATGCTTCTCAATGGTTGAACTCGGGTCATGCTTCTTTAGTCTAAATCTCTCATGTTACTGATAACTGGAGGCAAATCCTACAGAAAAGTAACCTAAGATGTTTTGAAAAGGAGGTTGAAATAGAAAGCAGCTGCAGGTTATGCATATATGAGTACAGATACACAATTTAAGAACATTAAAACAGCATCAGTTCAACCACCCATCGCAACCTCTGCCACAAGGTCCATCTTGGCTCTTTTTACTTCACCAGGCTCTGATTTTACAGCATAGGACAACACACTTTTAGAAGGACTGAAAAATCTTACTAGTGTGAGCAGAGCCAGCAGAAATTATATTTTAGACACTCTCTGACACACAAAGGAATGTTATACTGAGTATGTTCAGTCTGCCTTCACTCACCAACATATTCAGAAACCGAGTATCGTAATAACTCGTTGCCTTGATGATGAACATTCTCTTCCCATGGCCGCTACTGTATCGCACCGGAGCTGAAAGCAGAACCAAAGCGTTGCATGTTAATCCCGTCAGTGACCGCACCAGGCCGAGGCCAACAGCCCAGCCCTCATTACGGTCCCGGCAGAGCCCCAGGGCGGCCCCTGCTCGCTGCCCCAGCCGGAGGCCCCACGCCCTCCCGATCTACCCCGGCGCCCCGAGGCCTCCCGTTCCCGCTCCCCGGGTCACCTTTCCCTCTGCTCCCCAAGGTCATCTCGCACCTAGGGCTCCCCACCCTACGTTCACACAGCCACCAAGACCCTACCGACGGTGCCGGGGAGACGGGCAGCCCCGGAGAGGCGGGGGAGGCGAATGCTGCCCGCCGCCCGCCGCGCTCCCCAAGCAGCGGCCGCCCGCAGCAGCAGGCTCATGGCCGCCATGGCCGGGACTGGCACGGGGGCGGAACCGGAGGACACGGTTGAAGCTAGGCAGACGCCATCCTAGCAAAGGGCAGAGCGGCCACTCTACTTCCGGCGCTCTCGCAAGACGCCATCCGCAGCGCCGAGGGAAGATGGCGATGGCTGCCTTGGGTCGGCGCTTCGCGGGCGCGCTGCGGCTGTCAGGAGCGCGGCCGGGCCTGGTGGCTGCCGGCCTGCCCGGGTACGTACAGGGCGGGGGCTGCTGACAGGGCCAGGCTGGAGGCACAGGTTGCGGCGGGAGTCCCGGGGAGAAGGAAAGAATTCGGCTGTATGAGCAGAATGCTATTTTTTCCTATGGAATGTCGCTTTTCCTTTAATCGCTATGCAGCTTAACGCTGAACCTGCGCACCAAAAACCTGGCACATGCCGAGCCCCTCTGTCACGCAAGGTTCCTGCAGACTACGCTGCCTCGGAAGGGCCTGGAGGAGTTCTTCGATGACCCAAAAAACTGGGGAGAGAAAACAGTGAAGTCTGGTGAGTTCTGTTCAGTGCTTCCAATCGTAGAACGTTTGTCTGCACATCCTCTGTTGTGTTCTGAGGCATCAGTGTATGACAGAGGATTTGTGATCAAATACACAGTGCTGCAGGAATATCACACTGTAAGAATTTGTCATACAGCTTTCCCGTTTCCCAGCCTTGAACAAACACAAATGCACAGTGCATTTTCAATGTATTTACATATCCAAAACAGAGCTGAATACCCACTAGGGTGGCTTTCCATGATATGGCATTATTTTAACAAGACAATGAGTCAGCTGAGGCTTCAAAGAGTTGTTTATCTTTTCAGAGTAAGAAAATTCACTTTGCTAAATTAATGGTTTTTTACTTTTATTTTTCAGGGGATGCATGGAATATAACGCAGCTAAGGGCCAAGAGCAGTCAAGACTTGCACAAACTTTGGTAAGTTTTATCAAAGTAGCTTTTCTTCTTTAAAAGCAGCTCTTTTATGATGTTGTGTTACCCCTTCCCACCCATGCCTTCTTTTCTCCAAGTGAACCCATCTCGCTCAGCCTCTCCCTGTAGGTTCGATGCATCAACCATCTGCTGACTGGCTCCAGTTGGTCAGTGTCTTTGTTTTTTACTCTAAATTTCACAGGATATGGGGATGTAGGCTGGATAACTGTGCTCTGTCCAGTAGACCAGTGAGTAACTGCTGATGTATCCAAAATTTATTTTAAAGCACTGTATTTTCTGATCTAGGTATGTCCTACTGAAGGAAAAGAACATGCTTTTAACTTTAGAACAAGAATCAAAACGACAGCAGAAGCCCATGCCAAGTCCAGAACGATTAGAAAAGGTAACTTTTGTCGTATTAGCTGAAAATGTAACTCTAAGCAAAATTGATGCGTGAAAGGTCAAGTGTTTTCAGGCTTGTTAAAGTCCATTTTTTTAATTCCCGTTTGTTAGCTCTGCTAACAAAACAAATGCTCTGCTCAAGCAGCACAGGGGGAAGGCCTCTTCACTTGTCATATTATATTAAATATTTTTCTGTCTTCACTCACTGAAGCTGTACTAGAGGATTTCTAGACAATTCATAATGAAACATTCTTTACAGCTTTCTAATCAGTCATTGGGCTCTGAAGCTGTGAGCAGACAAAATAAAAGCTATATTAGCAAGTGGTTATTACAAGCCATCTGACAGAAATGCATACAGCATACCTGTTTGCTTCTTTTGCTCCCTTCCTTTCCCTGCTTCAGATTCAGCATCACTATTAGAGCAGCCAGCTACTCTTTAATATTTTTTTTCCATCTGTTCTGTTTGTAACTTAGCTTTTTAAAGCACCCATTCTTTAGTATGCTAGCACATAAACCCAATTAAGCTGTTTTCAGTAAGGCCACAATTGTGAAAACACAATGGAGATCCTGGTTGATTTTAACTACGCTTTCCTTTGGATTTTGTCAGAGATATCCATTTGAGATCTGTAAGCTGTAAGCACCGTATTCGGTTGGTCCATCCTAAAACTATTCCTTATTTCCAGGTACAAAAGTCTATGAAAAATATCGACTTAGTTGTCAGAGAACGAGAAATTGCTCTGAGACTTCTACAGACTGGCCATGAAAAGCCAGTACCTGGAGAGTGGAGAAATGACTTCTTGGGACGCACCTACTGGTACGGAAAAGATAACTTCTCTTTCATACATTTGAAGTTTTCTCACGGTATCTCTCTTGATCAAGAGAGGATGCATATATTACATGGAAAGAAGCATGTTGGCTGGTTAGCATTCAGATGCTTCTTTATTTATTTATTTTTATATGACTCTAACTGTTGCTAAATGATTCTGTAGATAAACTCACCCATTAATTATAACAAGGTCTGTGCTGTACCGATCAGACCATGCTTTCACACAAGCATTTTCTACCAATATCTTTGAATTCTACTAGACTGTACATTCTATAATCACTTCTATGTGTCTTGAACAGGTATTCATACAAGGAGTGGCCAATACCATGGTACCTGAACAAAAAATACAAAAAGAGGAAATTTTATTACTTACCTCATGTGAACCGCTTCATCAGGTAAAGATGGTTTTTTAATTGAAAATAATTTTCTGTTATGTTCCTCCTTCCACTTCACAAGGAATTCTTTCTTTTAAATAGATAGTAGACTGAAAACAAGGCTTTTGTAAATTGCAGTTTGTTCTTATGTTAGTTAAGAGATTTAACAGCCTATGGAGTTGGAATATAAGTCATTTCATATGCAAAATATGCAAGGTGCCCCCTAAGACTGTAATTGCTGTAGAATTCAAAAGCAGAAGGCAATAAGGAGTCTGCTTTGCAGGCATTTCTGCTTATCAAAAGCAAGTTAAACTAATACTGAAGTCATAGTCAGTGGGAGCCTCTACTTGATTAGTGAATTTATTAAGGACGTTGCAGTCTGTTTCTAACCACGCTACTTTATTTCAGACTTAGACTTGAAAAATACTTACGTCTAAGGAACAGAAGGCAAAACTTAGAGAAGAAGAAGCAGAAACTCTTAGAAAAAAAGTTTCCTCACCTTGCTGTAAAATCTCAGAGCCAGTAACATCCTGAAGAGTGCTGCAAGCAATTGTCTGAGCGTCTCTGTGACCGGGACATGGAAGCAAGTTCTGAAACCAGTGAACAACTTGACCGAGCATTCCTCATGGCCTCCATCTCTATTTTACTTCACACTTAACCTAAATTAAATTTGTGATTTGAAATTCAAGAGCCGCTTCAGTACATAACTTAAAAATTAATCATAACACTTGTTTGTAGAAACACTTGGAAAGTCATACCTTAACCAACTACTATAAAAGTGAATCATACAGTACTAACTGTAAAAAGCAGCCAGATGAAAGTATGAAGTGTAGGGGTATTTAGCTGCTCTAGTTTAACAAACGTGTACTGAAAACAAAGTTCTATGAGAACAACTGAAGCTGACATCCCATACCTTGTTCCCTGATCTTCTGTGGCACTGGTATCATCACCTGTTACGCATACATTCTATGTAACCACATGGGGAAAATACACTGTTAATAACTGAGCTCTTCCAATGAGCTGCAAAGAACTTTCTCCCTGCTTTGAGTCTGGCTCATTAGCAAAAATCAGATATTTTATATCAGCTTTTAAAAATGCAGTCTTCATGCCTACCTTTCTAGATACCTCTGACAAACTCAAACATTGGTGCACTGCTTTTTGCAGTAAGCAAAATGTAGGAAGACTGGTAGTAGTCTTCTCTGCGATTGAAGTAGAAGGGTAATGAATCTTCTCCTTATCACTACTGCTCTTGCTTGGTGGTAAACACTACTTCATGACAGCTTTTAACCTTCAAATGAGATGGTGTAAAAATTTAGAATAAAACCACCTTTTCAGTAATTTACTATGCAATATAATCTGATAAAACAGATACTCCAGGGGAACAGAAAATACAGCAGATAAATCTGTCTTTTCCCACCACTGTGACCTTCAGTTAATTCTCTACATTGCACAAAATACCTGCTTGATAGCCAGGAAGTCTTTAAAATGGTGATAAAACCCCAGAAAATATTCTGCTCCTCACACAGTGTTAGACCATTCACAGATACTACCATTGTACTGTAGTTTTATAAAGATACAAAGTAGATAATCAATGAAACTTAAGTGCATGCCACAGAAGGAAAACTGGAAATTTAGTCAGTTCATGAAGAGAAACAACCAAGGCATCTACTTTTTCTCCTCATTTCAAGCTACAAACTGTCAGATGAATTTTAGTCTTTCAGTGATGCTACAGTAACTTCTAACCGCTCTGACCTGCTAAGATACAAGTCCAGCCCACATTTCACATTCTACTTGAATGCAAACTCAAGTCTTGTCCTTCCAGCATGACAACAGCAGGCAATTTGTCATGCAGCGTAGCAGATTTCAGTTTAACTCATTTTCTGCAGAAGTACAGTTTGTCAAAAACTTTGAAAATGTGAAGCAAGCAACTTTATCCAAGAGTCAAATGATATTTATTATGGTACGACAAAAACAGGCTGTTTTGATAAATTACTTTATTGCTTGGAGGTAACATGAAACTTTTCAACTAGAGGCCCCATCCCCATTTACCCTTGAGGTCTTCTAGGATACTGAAAATGTAGCAGTATTGTTCACATGTTTTTAGATCAGCTAAATGCTATTTGGTTTTCCACAGCCTTTAAAATAAGGAGCAAAAATCTGTTTCTGCCACAAAACAGAACATCATACGGTTGTGAAATAGAGTAAGCTAAACAGCAACACAGAGCTGCAGCTTGATAACAGTTCCTGCTGAAAAAAACCAAATCAATCCTCCTACTTCCTCTGCCTGAGCACACACTGCCCATGCGAAATGCAGGCACTTACTGACAGTGCTGAGAGTCAGCTAAGGGAGCTAACTCAGCAACAAACAAATTGTGACCGCCCCTCTAAGTTACAGTTCACTGTAAAATGTAAAGCCACATCCTGAGATCTATGACTATTCTGCTAGTCTTGGAAAGAATTCTCTGCCTTACATTCCCTGTCTCTAAAAAGCTCTGCTTCTCATCTACATCACTAAAGCATTCAGCATATTATATACATTCTTAGAAACTAGCTGGAAAGCAATAATGGTTTACTGAAGTGAAATTGCTCCATAGTGGAAAATTAGCAGACCAGTGTGTAATATAACATTCACTAAATGGAATCATATATATGATATACCACTTTCAGAGGGTAGAAATTTACACTGAACTGACTCACCTATAGCAGATTGGTAAATACAAACTTTGATTTTTAGAACAGAAGAGTAACTTTCTCTGCTAGCACTCACAAGGTTGCTCAAATACAGAAGAGCAAATTTCATTTTTAAGAGAGAAGTAAGAGCAATTTAAGGCCAACGTAGTAGCAAAGGAAGACTAATATGTGAAAGTAGACAAGAATGTCTTAATAAAATTGTGCAGGCATTTGCAAGGTTATGCCTCTATTAGCTAACCTGTAAAGCTGTCCCCAGGAAAAGATTCTAGAGAAAATAGACATTTATACAAAATTATAAAATACCTGTTATACGAATTATTGCTTTACAAAGGACACAAACATCCTTTTTCTACGATAGTACCAGTTAGGTGTCCCAATATTCCTAAGGTTTGTTAAAAATGGAACTTGAGTTATGCAAAAAACCCAATATAAACTTTCTACAAAAAAGTCCACCCCATTCCTGAGTATGCTAAAGCTGTAAGTCAGAAGCGCTGAGGAAGCAGCAGTGTTCACAGTAAGATTTAAGGACAATTTCTTTCTACACATTGTTTCCCTCCTTCTTCGTATTCTTGTTTAGAAATCCACATTTGTTGGAAAGTACCCTACAAAAACAAAACAAACCAGAAAAATTGAGGTTAGGTGAAACATGCTTCACTTTTCATTAACGGAAAAACAAGAACATCTTTACATCAAGTAAAGAAAGAGGATTTGACTCCACATGCTTCATCATTTTTTCCTTTGATTTTCTTCCTACTGCTGATTAAAACTCAGATTGAAAGTTGCAGTACCAAAAGCTGATTTCAGTGTGATACTGCTAAAGGAATCCCCACAAACCGTTCCAATGCTCAGCAACCTGGACAATCAAGTTCATGCATGTGATAAAGATTTGCAGCCTTCATGACGCGCTATCTACACAATATTTTTAGACACCGTATTTCAAGCCTGCACACTACCATTAAATATAGAAGGTGACAAATTACATTCAGATCAATGGAAAAGTTCAAATAATTATTGCTCTGTTAGCACAAACTCTTCAGTGCATACTTATATGACCTTAAATTTTCGGGCAACGCTGCCGCATGATGTAGTAACATGGGTTTACTAACCAAAGAAGCCAAAATTGAACCACCAATCCATGAGCTGAACCTCCGCTCCACTGTGGTGTTGTTTGCTATCAATTTCAGCCGCATGCTCTGCACAGAAAATGAGGTGAAACAGAAGAAAAAAGTCAGATACAAACTGCAGGAGGCTGGTGCCCTTTAGTAACATGAGGACAAACAAAGAACTCTGTGTATGTGCTAACATGCAGGTGGAAGAGACCGATCTTATTCAACTTACAACAGAGCTCGTCTGCCCTGTATTTAGAATCCAAGAAAAGCTATGCTGCAACAGAACTATATGCCGTTTTTATCTGATCTCTCAGAGAACATTGCAAATGCAGCAGAAAAGCAGATGATAAATAACAGAAATTTGAAGCATTGCCTTACCGGTGGGGTTTTCTGAGATAGCTCCCTGTTCAATCTGTCTGTGAAGCTCTGGATTAGAGTGTTCCCTCCCGCCACAATCACACTGCCATAGAGGCCCTGAAAAGAGAATAAGCAACCTATATTAACTCTGAAATCATTCTGAAAACAACTTTCACAGAGTAGAAAGGAATGACATAAAAATACATAGGATCAATAGCAATAAAGCATCACTTCATATAAACAATGCTACATCTCACAATTTATTAATCATATGAAAAACACCTCATGAGAGCTCAATAACGTACTATACAAGGAAGACAGGAGCTGTGATTAATGATTCTAAATGATTTCACAGAATATTTTTTTCAATTAGAGAGCCCTACACCCACACATACATCCTCTATCCAAGCTATTGGTTTCCTTTCAGCTGAATCACAGAATCAAGTCGGGAAGGTGCCGTAAAGATCATCATCAGCTCCAACTCCTGGCTCCAAAGGACTGCCCAACTGGATGTTCCAATTGCAAAGGAAAAACTCAGAGCACTCCAAGTTTTCCATCTTACTAATGCTGCACACTAACACTGAACACAAATCGTGCTCTAGTTCACCTGAGACCTTGTTAAGAGGAATAGTCTTTCAATCAACCCCCCGTGCACTGCACATCAAACTTGAGTCTTTTCAAACTGACATCTGAGAATGTGAGAACATTATTTAAACCAAAAGGTTTTCTTTTAAAACCTCTTTCCTTCCTTTTACTCACACCCAGAAGTTCCATTCAGTTAGTTATGTTTAAGCTATTTGCCAGGCCCAAAAACCTGAGGATAACACTCAAAGTTATGAACAGAAAATGCCAATCCAATGCATAATCTAAAGCCAATCCAATGTACATGATACAAGGTCAGTCAGAAACAGACATTACCTACTTACACACAAACACAAGTCTAATACCCCGATTAAGCATTTTGTAAACAAAAACAGTAAGCCTGTATGTTCCCAAATACACAATACTTCGAGCATCATTATGCATTATCATTACCCTAGGAAGTTCATATTCCTTTATCAATCACATTCGAGTAACAAAAAGATCGTATCAGTAAAAAAATCTAAGCCTTAACTAGTACATATCTAACGCTTACCGGCCTGATGTCTATATCGCACATCCCAACGCTTGTGGTGACAACGTGGCTCACACCCAACATCGTGTTACCAGATAAACCCTGAAATTCAAATCAGTAATTCACACATCATCACTTCAAACAAAAAACCCAAAGTACACGAAAGGCCCAAATGAGCTGAATTAACATAATTTATTAAAGAGAACAAAACATTTTCATGGAAAGTAAAAAATATCCTTGTTTTCCCAAGAAAACAGCCAGCACATCTCAGCTCATTCTTGAGCTACGTTTCCTCTGTTACCATCCCAACCCCAACAAATCAACACAGACCAATTTCACTGGTAAGAGAGCCACATGAGAGAAACATACACATAAATAAGGAAATTAGGGACACCACACAAAGGAAAGCCACGTGATGAACCAGTAATTTAAAGCCTCCTAATTATGACATATCATCGCTGTGTTACCTTTACATTAGAAGGGTCAAATAATCCCTCAGGAATTTTTAGACGCTCAGCACCAAAGTCACAGTTATAGCCATTGGGGAAATCATAATGAACCGTCGGCATCTGTGCAGCTACCCTACAGCATTCAGAGAGCAACACATTGAAGTACAATGTAAACAACATGTTACCTAAGTAGCATTATAAACCAAAGTTTCAATAAGAATACTGTGATTTATATAAATGATGCTTTTGACAATATTATGAGCTTATGGAATATTAAATAAGCTACCACCTGGATGCATACTTTCTCTCTACTTAAAGAAATAAACGGATGTTATCTTTGCTTCATCTCTAAATAAAACAAGCCAACAGCAATGAACAGGCAAAGCATTACATGCACAACTGTTAACTAATTTCACAAGGAGGAAACAGTGACATACTGTTCATCATAGGTTGAATCTGATACTTGGAGGACAGAAGCTTGGAAGTCCTGAATGACACACTATGGAGATAAGAGTTATATGGTTACAAGAATGTCAGTCAGTAAATCAATAGAACTTACAGAACTGAGTTTTTTTTAACATTTTCTAGTTCTTGAAGAGGAAAACCTCACGTACTTGCAAACAAGGTTCTGTTATGAGACGCCCAGGAAGGCTGAGTTGGAGAAGTGACGTACTTACATTACACATATAGTTGTGCCAAGACCTAGTGACCTGGGGTAACTTCTCTTTTCTCTTCCAATTTGCTGGTGACCCCTCACGAACTGCCTCCTGAGGTTGCAGGGAACATAACCATCAGTTCACCATTTAAGCTCCATCCCCCCAGACAAACACTAAATGAAGTTACTTACCCACCTTTGAAGCAATCATATATGGAGGAATTATCTCTATGTTCATTTCCTGAAACAGTTCTCTGCACTGCATAGTAATGAAGTCTCCTGCTAGTGGTGATTTTACAATACCTAAAAGACAAAAACAACAACCACCCACCCCACCAAACCTGTAAAGCACTGAAATCAGAAAGAACTCTCCCAACAATTACTTGTCAGAGACACAGCTGGGTGTTTGGTTTCGTTTTGTTCTTCAAATTTAAGGGAATAGATACATTTAAAAGCAGTAGTTACACTGTAAAAGCAGAAAGCAAGCCAACTTGACTTTGATATTGCTGTGCTATTAGCCATGAAAACTTTACCTTGATGAAGTACATATCCATCATGCACTGGGATAGCAGTGGTATGTGTTGCTCCACTATCCAAGATGAGACCTGTAGATCTCCCATTAGCAAAACTAGTCAAAAAATTAAAGAAAATAGTGCAATTTTCACCTTAAAAAAAAGTACCATACAATTTAAGCATAATTAGGAACAAGAACGCCAGTGTTTAATTCCTCAGCTCTACAGTCAGGTTTGCTGTTTTCCCAGGCACATCACCTTCCTACAAAGTGCACAGCCCCATCGACAGAACACTTAGCTTTGGACAAAGATGAAATCCAAGTCAATACCATCAGTAACCTCAATATGCATCCAACTTATTTAGATTCTAAAGGTGAAAAGATGTTATTAGTTTAAAACAGGTTTTAAGGCTATAGGAACATCAATGTCTAGTTACAGTATTCAGTTGTTTGGACAACACCATTTTGGTCCTGTAATGTTCTTACTCGTGGTATAAAATGGAAACAAACAAAAAAAAAGAAGGGGAGAAAAAAAGGTAAATAAGAAAAAAAGACATCACCTCAAAGGACAACAGCCAGACTGGGAGAACTTCAAAACTCAACTTAAAGCTCAGAAATTGAGATTGTTTACTTCCTCCCTAGATGTTTAAGGAAAAACTAATTCAAGGGAGAAAAGTTAGACACACTGTTAAACTAGGAGTTGTCTGGAGTAGTTTTACTGTAATTTCCAGAGGGTAAAAAAACCCAAACTCAGTGCAATAATCCAAAGGATACGCTGTTAGAACAGCAGTTTTACATAGGAAAAAAGCGGGGATGTTGTAGTGTTCAAACATCAATTCAGTCAGCTTCTCACGCTTTGCTCTGGTATTCCACTAGAAGAAAAAAATACAAACAAGTAAATAAAAAGAAGTTGTGCTTATCTTGAGGATCATTTGAGCATAATAAAGGAAAGCAAACAACGCAAGAAAATAACTGGAATTATTAAAGCCATAATTTCAAACCAAATCAAAGTTCTATAGAGATACGGATTTCTGGTAATTTACTTCCTAAAAAAGTTTATTATTCTAGTATTATTTCAAAACATTAACGCATATCTTCAACTTAAGTTTACAGAAAGTAAGTGTACAGAAAGCAGGCAAAACTCTTGGATTACAGGTCTACTTTCATGCCTTCAGATTTTATGCCCTTTAAGCATAACACTCTAATGTGACAGAAAGTACAGCAATAACAGCAGAGTAGCAAAGCCTTTAACTACAGCAAATAAGGACAAGCCCAAACACAGCAGCCATGGACACAAAAACAAAGAAAAAAAGCTACTTATCCTTAGAAGTCTCAGGCACACAGGGATCCCCAGCAAAATACCCTCACCTCCACTGCCAACCCTTAAGTGAGTTCTGGGAAGGGGTGCGTCCTGGCTTCACCCCTTCCGGTCACTCAGGTACACTGCATGCACCTGAGCTCCCCTGGGTTGGCCCTGCCTTCCCACCAGGTGCTCCATCACTGCTTCAAGCTGTGACTCAGCATTTCCACAGCAACTAAATGACAGAAACTTTGTTCACATTTTTCTCCAGAAATCTGCATTCACCCTCTTCACTTACATTACAGGGCCACTTGCAAAAATGAAATGAAAACTTCTCTGCTACACATTACTCTCTGTCACATGTTAGATGGCAGGCTGAATGCAAAGATGGATGAAGTGTAACATAAGAACATTCAGACAACTTTTGGCTTTTATTCTAGCTGTTAAGTGAGAATATTGTTTTTGATTTTATACTACTTTTTTTTTCATACATGAAACGCAGTAACACATAGTAAGTACTTTCTAATAAAACTCATGAAAATTCTTTCAAATTGTTGGGGTTTTTGACATTTTTCTTATTGAGAATACCTTCCAGAACCTGCACAGTATTCTAACACGTTACTTCTGTAGTTAGTTTTAACACTCGTAACCTACAAGCCAGCGTGGGATTTCTCAAAGACTAACGCCTGTAGACTCAGCAAGAAGGTACTGTTAAGACTCCTCAAAATGCAAAGCTTCTTTTACTCACTGGTGCTTCAGACATAAGGACAGGATGCAAACTCGCTTCAGATTTAATATGCATCTTGTAAGTGTGATCCAAAATTGCCTGGAAACTATCCCAGTCTTCAACTGCAATGACATTGAAGCAAGCAGATTAGTTACTTCTAACTTTTGATCCATTTCATAAATCCAAATAAAGGTTTCCTGATGCTTTTTTTTCCCAAAGAGCTCTTCAGTCAAAAGCTGTCCTCAGCAGACCTATACCCCTCCTGCTTTGCCAAATTCTCTCTTTTTTTTCAATAAGCATCATGATAGCAAATAAGTTATACTAGAAGTCCACCGACGTAGTAAATACGCTTTATGCGTTTTGTAAATCAAGTATCCATTCTTATGGCTGATAGCCTCTGTCCATACAACATTACAGGAACAATCTTAGGAACTATTTCCAAAAATTGCTTCCTTACTGTTTTATCAAAGGAGATAGCTAAATTAAAGCCATCAGATAAACAAGAATCTACAAGTCTCCCATTAAGACACAAAAATGCTCAATATTGTATTAAAATCTCTTTAGTGAAAGCAGAATCTTTCCTTTATGAGCCTGCTCTCTAACTCCAAAGGAAAAAAACAGTTGACATGTATAGTATCTGTTTACTCGAAAGCTATGGCTTTTGCAGCCTAGCAATGGTATCTTAAAAACAGGTAAAAAAGACAGAGCACCATACTCATTCCATTTTTTAAAGGTGAAATGGCCTCCATATTTTCCCTTGGGACTCTCAGGGCATTGGTGTCTATGTAGTAAGTTGGGCCCCCTTGTTTGCCTTTGTCACCATCTATCTCCATCAGAGTGCTGCCATTGTCTCTTTCTAGCACCACGCCTATAGCTGTTGGAAAATCAACCTGTAAAGCAAAAGGTAAGATATTGATGAAAATTATTCATTTTGGTTGTGGGTTGTTTTGTTGGGTTTTTTGTTTTTTGTTTTTTTTTGCTAATAAAATTCAGAGTTTTCCTTAAATACTGAGAGTAATAAACAGTATATTTTGGAAGTTTATAACTAGTAAACAAGTTCTAATCTCCACTTATAATTCCACTGAGTTCATAGAGATTCTTACCTTTGGACAGTCTTCGCCTGCATAGCCAGCTCTCACTGTATACGAGCCAATGTCAAAAACAAGAGCCCCAACTTCATCTGAAAAGATTGTTAACAAAGAGGTAGTGAATGGTTATTGTGCTCTACCGCAACCCTGACTTGAACTTTCTCTTCTGTCTACTTTGCTTGCCAAACAAACAAAAAAAACCAACACGATAAAGCACCTTTCCCAAGCCTTCCAATACTTAAAGGGAGCTTAAGAGGGAAACTGACTTTGTACATGGTATGCTAGTGATAGGACAAGGGGGAGTGGTTTCAAACTAAAGGAAGAGATGTAGGTCAGATGTTAGGGGGAAATTTTTCGGAGAGGGCAGTGAGGCCCTGGCACTACTGCCCAGAGCTGTGGGTGCCCCATCCCTGCAGGTGACCTGGCCAGGTTGAATGGGCCCTGGGCAGCCCAAGCTGGTGGGGGCAGCCAGCACACAGCAGGGGGTGGCACAGGGTGAGCTTTAAGGTCAGATGAAAAGCAACTAATCTGCGACTGTATGAAACAGACTCCAAGACCAAGCTGTCAAAAACTCGCACAAACCAAGGCAGGCCCAGATCACCCCGAATCGGCCCGAACCCGAACGGGGGCAGCCGGACCTGGACACCCCAGATTTGCAGGTGAAGGTGTCACCCTCCGAACCGCCCTCCTCCCCAGGGCTCCGAACTTCAATGACATCTTAAAGAAATCCAAGCCCTCAGACTGCTGCCCGGCACCGCAGCACCGCCCCAGCCCGGAGCCGTCGTGCGGGGCCGCCTCTTAGCGGAGCGGCGCCGGTAGAGGCGCGGACGAGGCCCGCGGCGGCCTCCCTCACACACGGAGCAGCTGCGGGGCCAGGAGCGCTGCGGCGGGGGGAGCCGGGCCGGGGCCGCGCCGCTGGGCCCTGAGGAAGCGGCGGGACGGGGAGGCACGCGGCGCCTCACAGGACGGCGCGAGCTCAGCAGTCTCGCAGCGCCAGACTCACCTCCACCGTACACGCCGCCGCTCATGGCTGCGCGCCGGCCGCTCTTCTCAGCGATGCGGCAACAATAGCAGTCGGGCCCTCGCCCCGCCGGCCGGCTCAGCACAACTCGCAGGCCCGCGCCTTCCCGCCAATGGTAGCGCCGCTACCGTCCGCCCGCCCGTCCGCTCACCAGCGCAGCACCCTACCGAATGGCTGCGCGGGCACAGCGGCCAATCAGCGAGGGGCGGGAGGCGGGGCCTAGCTATGGATAGCCAATCACGAGGCAGGAAGCAAGGAGGCGGGTGTAGGAGAGCAAGAGCAAGCAAGTGTAGGTGCGGTGCGCGGGAGGGGCGGCGTGAGGAGCAGCGGGGCGGGAGGAGCTGAGGGAGGGGCCGAGCGCGCTTGAGGTGGGCGTGCCGCTACTTAAGGGGATACTGAGGGAGAGCGGGCGGTTAGTTGGACACAGAGCGAGGGTAGGGTGTTTTCTGTGTGCTACTACTAGGGCTTGTTTGGGCTCTCCTACTGAGAGTAAAACGTATTTAAAGCGTTTGATAGTCCTCATTATGGGATCTCTTCTTGTTTGGGGTACCTTAGTGTGATCCCCTATGCTGGCCCAGCAGGATAGTTTGGTGTAAGTTACAATTATAGATGTTTGCACAAGAAAGATCAATGTGAATCTTTCTTTTCTGCTAGCTGTACCATATAAAGCTGGTGTGCTTTGTTTTATTTTATGAAATCTTGTAATGTGTTACAGTGATTTCCAGTATGTGGCACTAATATCAAAGGCTGAGTTGGTGGAAAAGAATGAATTAATTGCAGTTGGGAAAGGTGGTTAAGCAAAATGGGTGTTAGAACAGTAGAGGACCTTCCTAAAGCTTGTGCTTGTACTTGAGTTTTGTTTTTGTAATGGTTCATTGTATCCCTGTGGTAACTGATGCATAAGGGTGGATCCTGCTCTCTGTGAGAGTGGCTTTATGATGGCTCTGTGTGCCAGACAAGAAGATAGCACTCTGCTGCTTAACTTTTTCTGTAACTTTTGTAGCACTGAAGATCTCCCAGTGGTGCCAGCAGAAGACGTGTGCTGGAGTACAGAGGTGTGTGGCTGTGGAGCATGGCGAGAGGGTGATCCTGTGCATGGCCAATCTTTCCTGCTCAGCAACTGCTTGGTGCTGATAGTGAGAACTGTGAGGTAACGTGTGCTGGAAGTCCTGCTGATATCTAAAAGCTTCAGGATTTGGTGAGCACAAAGATAAAAAGTTAAATCTGTACAAGGAAGCCTGCAGATCTGGAAATTTGAGCTGTTAGCTGCCTCAGTCTTTTTTCTTTTTTTCTCTGCCTTGCACTTGTATTGACATTTACATCAGTGCAGCATCACTGTGTTGATAACATTATACAGTGACTTTGCATTTACTTTACAACAGTGTGGTTGGCCTCACAAAATTCAATGCAAAAGAGAGAGGTTCCAGGAATATTTTTTTTAGCTTACAGAGATGTAAATCTAAGATTATTTCATTGAATTTTTGCAGGCTATCCTATCTAGATTTCTGCCACCACTGTACACAGTGTAACTGAATGCCTTTGTTTTATTTCATTATTTTTTGCATTTTTTCCACAGAAACAAATGTTATAAAGTTAAAGTAAATAGAAGCATTGAATGTATTTTGTCTATGTTCCAGTAGTGGTATGAATGGCTGTGGTTTTTCAGTAGGAGTTGCAGGGGTAGATATAGTGCAAACTATTTGCTTTTTCATGGTAATATCCTATACTGATTTACTGTATGTGGCATTATATTTAGTAACTTTAGAGTTAGACATTAACATAAGTTATCTGTAACTGGAAATTGAAGGATCATTTTAAAAGTCAGGTATGAATCCAGACACCAAATTATGATGTTTGTTAATAAGGAAAAGTCAATTTCATCAGTGACATGAGGAGAATGTTGAGCTTTCTGATTATTGCCTTACATTTCTTTCAAATTTCACTAAGATGTAATTGTTTCAAGCAAATATTTTTAGCATGTGTTCACCACATAATAAAGCAACATAGAGAGTGATGTATATGTGAAACCAAAGCTGAACAGAATGATATTTTCTCAACATGCTGCATTTCCTCACTGGGTTGTTGATGACCTGTTGTTCATGCAGTGCCATGCAGCTGACAATCAATCTCCAAGACTGCAGATCCAGTTTCCAGGATGTGGCAAAAGTCTAGCTGTAGCAGTGATTTACTCATAATATCTGTCATCTTCCTCATTTGTTGATTGTGAAATGCATGTTAATACTGTTAATACTCATTCACTCAAGAGCTGACCTCTCAGCTTTCTGCTTTCCTTGCTAAAGATTTTGGGTACTTTGTCAGTTTTATTAAGACCCCTGTAAGGAAGAGAATGAACAGCTAGAACAAAAGCTGAATGCTGAATCTCAAACGTTTTTCATAATCTCAATGTTGCCACACCTTACCTTTAGGCTCTTACCTGAAACTTGAATCTAATATGAGTTATGTTCTGTATAAAATGTGCTGTAGACAGACACTTAAAAACCAAATCTGCGACAGTATTGCCACTTGTATGGGAACTGTTGAGTCACAGCCTGAAACACTGATTGAGCACCTGAGGAAAGGACCTGGTCAGCCCTGGGAGCACAGGTGAAGGTAATTCAGCTGTGTGACAGGAAGGGGTGGAGCCTGGCTGCACCTCTCTTAGACCTCATTGAAGGGCTGGCTGCCACTGGAGAAGGATTTCTTTTTGGAGGTCCCTCTTTGGTGAAGCTTTCCCCTGTGAACCTGGAATCTTCAGATACAGGTGAGCAATCTTTTTCCCTTCCTTCATAGCAGCTTTCTATTGTGCCTGTCCTTCTGTCATCACACCTCTGTTGTAATGCTTTTCCCATTATATTGATCTGTCCAATTGCTACACCACTGTACAGGGTCTTTGGGTTTAATGGTCAAAAATAACAAGGAGATGTCTGAAATCTGTCTGCATCTTCAGTCAGAGTCACAGAATCCTCTTTTGGAGTTGGTGTGCCAAACTTGTCCTTTTGTAAAAAGACTAATGACTCACTCTGATTTTAGAATGTGATTGAAGGAAAAGGTGATGGCGTTGCTGTTAGTATACAGTCAACTTTGCATCACCAAGAGATGGCCTGACTTATTTTTGGGGTGGAGGAGGATAAGAAAAAAAATGAGAAGGCATGCTCAGATTCAAGCTGAGTCAGACTGGAATAGTAGGAGCTAGGATGCGCTGGAGAATGGAAGGGAATAAGAAAAGAAAAACAACCACCGTATTAGTGCTGCTGTATTTTTCTGAACCTTAAGTGGTTTCTGTGAAACCAAACTAGAAGACTTTTGCTGACTTCCTTGTTCTCAGCATAGTATTTATTTGCAGAACCAGCTTAGGTGTGAAGTGGTGTTTGCCTGGAACTGGTACTGAAGTAAGTGTGCTGGGCTAAGCCAGCTCTGGCCAGAACCAACTTAAGTGAGTCTGTACAGCTTTTCTCAAATGAGTCCCTTGTGTACTGTATCTCATCTGCCTCAGATATGGCAGCACTTACCGTTTCAGGCTTAGAGCTTGGTCTGTAGTCACTTTGGATTCTTGCAGGGTTTATTAGCTTGGCAGCAGGACCAAACCTGACCTGGCTTAGCACATCTCATCTGCACAAAACTGCTTTCAAGTGGGTAGCCAGCTCAGTCTGGTAAACAGAAGATCTTTGTATCAGCTGAACCTTACCATTGTGCAGGAGCATTTTGATTCCTTATGCTTCTCACTGCCAGGATGAAGATTTGGCTGCAATACAGCAGGTAGCAAGGAGCACAGGTCTCCCATTTCTTGGGCAGGTAATCTGTCTTTAGCCTAAGAAGGCTCAAGTTACTGTTCCCAGAGTCCCAGGAGGGTGCTGTGTTGCCTCAGTAGTTTTGAACTGTGATACCATGCAGCTTAGAATAATGGCTTTGTGCAGCCAGAGGTAAGGAATCTGAAAGTAAAAACTTGTTTGTTGTGTTTTTTTAACAATCAAGAATGCTAGAAAAAGAAAACTGTCTAGCATTATGGGATGTTGAGTAGAACTAATGTGGGCAAGTTGCAGATGTTTCTAAATTAGTGCATTTAAAAAAACTGGGTTTGTGCTGCCATTTGACTGCTTCTGCAGGTGATAAGGTTGTAGCATACATAGTTTTATAATATTTGACAATACATAACCCACCTTGAACAGATTGCATGAATATCTCTGTCCTAGTTAGATGTCTGATCAGATTTTGCTCCTCAAGATGAGAAGAATAAAAACATGAAACAGCTGGAGCAAGCGAGGCCTTTTAAACTGTATTGCTTGGAGACTATTCTCAATTGCATTTTTACATACACCTTAAATATGCCCTATAGTGTGTAGTAGTGCTTTCATGCTCACTAGTGGATGCGCAGTCTTAGGCGCTGAAGATACACGTAGCAGTTCAAGTCCTGAGGTTGTGTTGTGTATCCTAAGTGTGGCTGGACTGACTTGGTAGTTGATGGCTTGTCTGAACTACCAGCTCTGGAAGGAAGCACCCAGTGATTGCAGATGCAACCATGGTTGGTAGCCTGGATGACTTTTCCCTGTCTTGTGTCAGAATGATTGGACTTGCCACTGTCCAACCTTGTTAGAAAAACTTGTTTTCCATTACCCAGGTTCTCCAGTTAAGATGGAAGTCACCCACTGGAGTATTTGGATGCGTAAACTTGTCTCTCACAAAGCTGTAATCTGAGTTGCAAAGTGTTAGACTACCATGGTGGAGTTGGAATAAAGCTGGAGCAAGAATAAGGAATTACTGGTTTTGAATGCATCTGTGCTAAAGGACAGGCTGCCTGTGAATATCATTAAAACTGAATACTGAAGGATATTAACAGCAATGTGTTCATATTCAGATGTTTGCTTTTTCTGAATGTTGGTACTTTCTGTTCTTTAGTTTTCTTGCTGAGTTTCAGTGTAATGTTCAGAGTTTGTCAAACCATGAAAGCCAAAGAATGCTGAAAGCCTATAGTTTCTGCTACTGAAGAATGCTGTAATCTTTTAACTGGGCATCCTTGAAGTGAGCTAGTCCAGCTGTGGTATGGCTAATGGAGGAGTGCAAGGATAGCAGTAATGAGTTTGGAATCGTTTCACAAGACGTGTCTGTCTTGTACAAGAGCAGTCAGACAAATATCTTTTATCTTGATACTCAACCATGTATTGTTCAGAATTGTATTAACTTAGGAAAGAAAAGTCATCCTTCATCCTTCCTGATGTTTTAATGACACGGCACTACAAAGGCCTTCATATAATTAATGTTTGCTGGGTTTTTGTTAGACTTGACAACAAGGCTGATGCACAATGTCTTGAAATGTTTGCAAGAGCCTGTGATAGTGCCTCCTCCTAAGACTCACTCAGAAGCCGTGTTCTGTCTGCAGCTCTGCACCTGTGTCGTCTCCTTCCCTTTCACTGGCTGGATTTGTCCCCATTGTGCTGCCCAGCGTGTTCATGTGAGTCAGTCTCACGTGCCGAGTCAAGAGCAAGCTGCTATAGTTGGAAATGATTAGCAAAGATTTACAAAGCTTTTTTTTATACTTAAAAGTATTTTATTGTCTTTTAGCTAGTAACTTTTCATGTGAAATGTACCCAGGACAGGCTGTGTTTGTTCTTAAAAAGGTAAGTTTGGTAATACCAAGGGTAAGATTTTTGTGCAGTCTGCGATAATAAAGGTAAATTATAATAAATAATAATAAAGGAAGGCTGGTGAAATATGTGCAGAAATTTAGGCTCAACTGCAAAATGCAGTTGTGGAAAAGAATTGGAAGCTTGGATTTGGACCATGAAAGAAAAGATTGAGAATCACAGAGCATGCATTGACCACCTACGGTGAACTTTGCCTTCTGTGGTTTCAAAACATGCAATGGTGCTTTCTGTCCTTGTCACGCAAAATGTAATAGCAGAGGCAGTGTTGTACTGGGGCTTCACTTTGCTCAAATCAAGATATTTCTGTAAATTTGAACACAGTAGAGCACTTGCTAATATGATGTCAGTGTTTTAAATAGTTAAAAATTCATCGTGTTCAGCAAGTAAATAAGGTACATGTAACAGAGCATTATCATCTTTTGAATATCCTTCCTGTTGATTGCTTGTTTTATCACAAAGTTCACTTACTTGCAATGGCTCATGCAGCTGTTCTTGGAAATCATCATGGTACAAGTAGATTTTGAAAACAATAAAAATGAAGCCCTTTCTTGTATAAAGATTTCAGTGATAGCACTGAAAGTACTTTTTAAACAAGTTAACATCTTTATTCACCTTGGGAAAATACTTTGTAACAGCTCATCCAACAAGCCAGTAGTACAGCTGAGAATTTGAGTCTCCTTAAATCTTAGCTCATGCCCTAAAATCATGTCAAATTTCTTGTGTGAGCAAGCTGGGATTTAAAAGCCTGTCTATCCTCTTCTTCAAGGACTCCTAGACATGCATCCATCTAAATTTCAATGAGTGCTAAATTTCACTCCAGAAAGTTTTAACTAATTGAATTTAGACAGCTAGGTACAGAAATATCCTAGCTGCAGCTGCTAGCTACTTAAATTTGTTTCATTTCAGATTTGAACTGGGGCCAAGTTTAAATATATCTCATGTTTTCATCAGGTCATCAGAAGATTCAATTGTCACGGTGAAGCCATTCCCATCCAACTTGTGCATCATAGCTAAGTGGTTAGAGCAGCTACTTCGGTTCACTCACAGCTTCGGCTCTTCATATTTCATCTCAGAGGAGAATGCCCCTTCCTTCAGGTTGCGAGATGATCTGAGTGCTGGCACTTCTGGTGTACTCTTTGAAAATGTCTCAGGTGCATTTAGAAATCCAGAGGTTTTGAAATCTAAAGAGGAGTGAGTAAAAGGAAGTCTGATCCTGCATTGTAATTGGTGCTATACTCATACTGGTGTATGAGTGATGCTTTTCTCCAATTTGTTATCCAAAACTCCTTCGTTTTTATTTAACAGTGTAAAGACAGGTGGTGCAGATGTTAGAATATCTCAAAGCAGATTACTTATTACTTTACGTGATGTTTTTTGTCTGAGAATTAGCCACACCCAAATGTCTCTAGCTCTATGACATACACATCACAGCGTAGTCAAATGCTCTGTAATCATTCTGTGCAAAAATAACATTCTTTTTAATTAATTAATTTCATTTATCTGATGTATGGCTGGAATCAGAAGCATATCTTTTCTAGGGGGATTATAGTTAGGAATACCACCAAATAAGCCTGCTAATATTTTTATTTCTAATGGCATAAGCATGAGATCCTGTATCATTTGTACAAAGGCATTGTTAGGGGAAAATTAGGGTAGGGGAGCTGATGTGAGTAATGTCACACAGCAATAAAACAAGTGAAAAGGAATCCTGAAGAATACATCCACTCTTGTCTGAATTCTACTGTGAGCTATTTTAATAGGAAATATTGACAGAATTGAAAAATAAAAAACAGTGCTTGAATTATTAAAATCATCAGCAACCAATTTGCTTCAATTAAAGACTTGAAGATGCTCCCAGGGCTTTAAGTAAAAAATTAGAAAGTTTCTTATCCATCTCAACAGGCATCTCTGTAAAATGGAAGGTCCCTTGTGCTCCTCTGGAGCTGTGTAATGCATACATGAGCATGGATTCTCAGAACTATCTATAATGCATATAGTGCTTTCTGCTCTCAGTGGCTTTTTTCCCACTCTCTTTACGTCATTTGCCATTTGTGAGGGTTGCCAGGGTAATGACCAATCATCCCTGGAGAGATGCCTGCTAGTAAGGACAACATAGGCTTTCTCTTTTTTGGTATTCTGCAGTATATATTTGAGAGCTATTCTAGCATCAAGATTGCAGAACTTTTATTTAGTTAGTAGGAAGTAAAAGTTGACAGAGCATGAAATAGCAGCTTACAGCCATTAAGGTAAGTGAGAATTTTTCTTCTCTTTTCTGTTTTATTAACATACTGAATGCCTTCAAAACACTGAGCATCATTACAGATTTATTTTAATTTTTTTTTACTATAAATGTAACCAGCCTTGAAATTATTTATAGCAGAGAGATTTTACCTAATCTGAACAATAAAATCTTAGTAGTGCTATGTATACAGCAGGTCCAGATTCTATTCTCTTTTTTAATTGTGAATCCAAGCTACTTCCCCACCTATTCATCCACCAAATACATCCAGCCATCCCAAAAATATTTCCAGAAGAATCAATGAAAAAGAAGCAAAACCAGTGTGTTGTGATGCAGATTAGGCAGCACTAACTTGGTTGCCTCTAAGGCAGCTGAAAATTTCTGAACAGTACTGAATGTGTGTATGTATATATATGTTTATTTCAGGAGAACAGGAAAACTGAAAATCAAGAGCTGAGCCTTATCCTGTAAGGTGCTGAGTATGTTCAACTCCTTAGGTTTTGCCAATTAAGTAGACACGTGCAGATTTACAGGGTAACTCTTTGCTCACCTATGGACAATAAATAACAGAGCCTCCAAATTGCAGATTATTTTTCTAGACTGAGTGCTACCAGTGGAAGATGGTGGTCATAAATGCTTTGCAGGCTGGGATTAAGATTTGCAATTTTACATGTAAGGGCACATTAAAACAAATTCTCACTGACTTCCAAAGCTCCTGCAAAGTGTTTGTGTCATCTGAGCTATGACACACGTGAATGAAGGGATTGTGGTGGTGGTTTTTGTTTTAAATGAAGCACGATGAAATGATCTCAAGTCAAATGCGTGTATATTGGTGCAGACACCTGTTTGCATGCTGCCTTCCTGGGAGAAAGGGACAATTGAAGAGGTGGTTGTATTTTTCTTACTGTACAATTGCTAAGGTAAGAAAACTCAGAGTAGTAACTCCTCAAAATCTCTGCTTGCTACTTAATGTATTCATACCCACACATAGCTTCGCATGCTTTACATCCTGGCAATCTTATGTGCCACAGCAAGCACAACATAAGACTCTAACAAAAGAGAGCATACATGTTTGTCTTACTTCATTTTGTGCTCATTACAAAAACATACAGTGTGAGCTTGACTCATGGTCCCCAAGTGAAAAATACATTTGGAGCATGTCGTTTAGCATGTAAGTTCAAGCTAGTAAATTCTAGATGTTACTAAGTGTTCAGATGTGTTTATGATAGCTTTGTATTATCAAAACAACCGGAGCACAACAGTAAGTCTGGATGTGTGTATATGAGGGAGAAGAAAATTGAGAGTAACAATTTCAGTCTGAGATGAAAATGATCTTTTCATCAGGGTGTGAAGAAAACACGTTTATTCAGAATGTAGACCTGTTTCCTCTTTCTTAAAATTGTTACTGGTTGTTTGACATATCTGGATATCACTTTTAAGCAGTTTAAGAGGCCTAATACTTACATGGTTATAATGGAAGGAAAAGGATCAGTAAGTTGACAGACAGTTTAATATTATCTGTTTCTAGTTTATCAGCATTCCACATGATTCCACCATTTTTCAGTAATCTGGGGGGGAAAAACACAATCTATTTTTGTATTTTATGTGGTGTTTTATGGCAGAAAAGTGATATGATTACAATTAAGTTTTCAGATGAGATTCAGGGGTAAACCTTTCTGGAGATGATGGTGGGCAGCAGGCCTCAGTGTTTGTCTTTCTGACCACCTTTTTGTGTCTATCTGCTTCTCCATCTCCCTCTCTCTAACTTGCAAGTGCACTGTGATTCTTTTGTGCAGTGAACTGCACTTTGAGACAGTGAGATAGAATGACAGAAGGTGAAAGGAGAAAGGAATAACATCTGTGATGCATATTATTAACAGTGTAATGTCTTTCAACAATTGGGGCGAGGTATTTGCGACTCTGAGAAGCTGAGTGATGCAAGAAACAGGCAGTTCTGCAGCAGCAAGTCTGAGAAAGCATGAGGCAAACAGGTTGGGAGTCATGAAGGAAAGCCGTAAGGGGAGGTGGAACTATGAGATTTTTAGCTATGCTTGGACTGGGAGTACAGTAAGCTCTGTGAGTGGTAGAGACTCCAGGGAACAGGCTATGAAGAGACAGTCTCTAGAGCGTCTTGATAAAGCAGGTGTGCAGGGCTTGGAGTGAAAAGCTGGGGAAAGTAGGCTGGGCACTAAAGCTTGGGATGTGGGATTTACCCACCATAAGTGCTGCTGAGTGGTTTGAGCCTTTTAATGCTTTGTCTGTTGCTGGAAACTGTGGAGTGGTGAATTTCAGTTTTCTTTCACTTCTGAGTAGTGAGAAAAGAAGAGGAAGAATTAACAGCACAAATGATCCCCTGTTGAAAAGTCAGGCTTCAGAACCAAAGGGAAAAATATGGTAAATGCTAGGAAGGAGATACTTAGGAATAGGAAAACAAGTTAGGATAGCAAAAGAAAGGAATGCTTATCCTAGGAAAACTGAGACATGCTGAATAAGTGCAAGAATATCTGAAAACATCCAGTAGCCTGAATACCTTATCCCTTGAGAAACAAAGCAGGAAAATATATGAAGGTGAATGAGTTTCCAAGCATAGTGTATAGTAATAAAAGAAATTATTCATTAGATACTATTACTGCACTGGACAGCTCAGCCTAAACTGTAGCCTTTGCTGCTAGAAGTTTAATTATCCTGAGCTCTGATTCTTTTATCTTACGGGCATCATCTATAAATGTCATTACTTTTTTCTGTTTTTTTCCTAATGAACAGTCTCTCTTAAAGAAATACTGTGAGGGTTAATTCATGGCTGTAGTCATTAATGAGACCATCTGATGGAATGTGTATTCATTTTATCTAATCCAAGTCCTATGGTTCCTGTATTTTGAGCTGTTGTTTGGAATCCAAGCTGTTGTTGCATTCCCTGGCCCTGATTATCCATCGCTACGAACAAGCACAGCTCTATTACTTCTGGCATCTAGCTTCTGGATCATACTTCTCCAAAGTTCTGATGTGAGATGTGCGTATTTATGGTGCTGGAGAACTCGCTTAACTGCATAGACTTAGTTGTAGTGGCACCAGAAGGCACAGGAATAATTGAGGTAGAAATTTGTGATTTTTAAATTGCCACTTACTGACATTTTGGAAGGGGAGTGGTGGAATTGTGCTTTGTCATCCAGAGCTGCAATCCAGAAACATGCTCTTTGCACAGGCACAACAAAGGCACGCAGGAGGGAGGCTACCGTTGTTTGACTAGGAGTGTGCATGGTCAGGAGATCTTTAAATTTAGCATGTATATATAGTACTTTCCAAAGTCTCTTTTAGATTGAACCTTAAGGTTTACTTTGAAGAAGAAAGTAGCAAGTTCTTGTGGTTTAAAACAGAACTGGTTGTCAGATAATGGGCATTTTGTGTTTTACTAGAAGATTTCAATTCGTACTTCTAGTCCTATTTTCAGATGATTTAGCTAGAGTTTCATTGCAGGTCTGTAGGCTTTAAGTTCAGACAGTCACAGATGCTTTCAAACATGGGATCACTTATTCCATTTATTTACTGTGTAATGGTGGGCAAATTCATTTAACAGTTTAGGAGTTGCTTCTTATATACAAACTGGGAGTAAATAGACATTTCCTCATAAGACAAAGGATGTTATCTATTATTCTGTGTAAGCTTTTGAGTAGTCATCATGTTCAGGTCCTAATTACTTAGATGTGCAAAGCATTACAACACACAGCCCTCAGATCCCCCCAGTTCATCTTGTTTTTCTATTGTAGTTACAAGGTCAAGTTGAAATAATCCGTATGATTATAGGAACTTGCATGAAAAACTTTCCTGGAGAGCAACGTCTGTTATCTGGTGATAACAGCAATTCAAAAGAGCTCTCTGGGAAGAGGATGCAGTCTGTCTCACATGAGCAGGGTGACTCAGTAGTTCACATTTGCAAAGAGAAGTGTTCTGCAGGCCTCACAAACGTGTTCTGGGGGCTCACTGCAGATGCTATTACGCACTCCGGTGAAGCTCCCTGGTACTGCATGTTGCAAGTGATGCTGGCAGACATGATCCAGGCTTCCCCGAAAGTAGAAGTGACCCCAGGCTGATGGCAGTGCTCATGCTGCAGGCCAGCTCACACCCCTCTGGTTAATTCCTCAGTGCCTTCACGTGGCTCTGGCTTGATATGCCTGAAGCTGACTATGGGGTGCAGCAGCTACAGCTGACAGCTGCTAAAGTCCCAGAGGCCTTGGATGTCCTGGTGGTGCTTTCCCTTGTAGAAATCATCTTGTAATGTGACAGGACTCTGCCCCAGCTGTGCAGATACACATCAGAGTTCAGCAGCTGAGACCTTGGGTTAACGTGGCTAGGGAAGTTATATTACTGTGATGATGATGGTTGAGCTATGGGTGTGCACCTAAAATGGAATCTTTGCAAGATTTTATTTCCCATTTTATCGAACTCTTGAGTTAAATTCAGTCCCACTATCGCATGATTGGCTTTGCTCTGTCAGGCCAACAAGTCCAAGTGGCCTTAGAACTTCATCCTGTCTTAACGTGCTGCTGATGGATGGCTGCAGCTCGGCTCTGCTGCAGCTGAGCAGATGGACTAAATATGGGGTGTTGCAGTCCTGTCGGCTTTCACAGAGCCTTGCATCTGGCAGATGTTGCCTTGTGCAAATAAAACTACTCATAGTCGGTATGTAGTAACGTTATGTGAAATGCATGGACCTGAGATACAGCATAATTGAGTGCAATTCCTACTGACTCCAGTGGGTGTGTTATTCAATTAGGGACTGCAGAGTTTAGATCATTGCCTTTGGCTTACATCATTGCAAATATTATTGATGGTTATAAAGCTTTCAGGGCTCTTTCAAGCTTTTAGTCCACAAATTGACTGCAATGTGAAAGTCTTGCCTGGGGGTGAGAGGAGTACTTATATCCATCTCATCTTTCATTTACTTATTCCTGAGTCTTTCTACGCTCTTCCTTTGGGAGTGCTCATAGGAAATATACAATTTAACAAAGGGGTAAAAGGAAAGTTGTCTCAATATAGCCAAACTCAAATTTCATTTTTGCACATTAGACATATGCCTCCTTAAGTATTTTTTACCTAAAGTGTAGAATTGAAGATTTTCTTTCTCATAGAAAGAGAAAATTAAGGCACTGTAAATTTAGAATGAATACTGAGGCAAATTAGGGGCAAGGATGGATGCAGTGCTTGAAACTTAAAACTAGGCTGCATGGAGCCATAGAAATCTTACTGTAAGGAATGAACTTGTGTTGGCAAGAGGAGGGACTGGGTGGTTTTTACTATTTTTTTTACCTTTCCAATCTGCATGCAGTCTACAACTACTGCAGACACCGTTGCTGAAGCCAGCTCCTGAGTTGCTCCATGTGAGTGAGCGGCACAGGCAGGCTTTCCATCACATAATTCTGACAGTTCAGCCTCAGTTCACGGTAGGAATATGGATAGGATGGAAATCTTTATGCTGGTTCTGTGTTAGCCACTGAGAGAAATAGGATGCTGTTTTTACTCTTTTCCATTCATGCTTTGGGGAAAAGCAGTGAATGAGCCTCTCCATGTATAGTACATGTAATTGTATATAGTAATTTTTTATTCAAGAATTGACAATGAAATGTCTAAAAACAATGTTCATACTGAAGTAAATGAAAACAAAAGAGGTTAGTAGGGATGGGCACAAACACTTTTGGGAGATTTACCATATAAATCTGATTGCATTTCAGGCAATATATTCTCATAGATCTGCAGATAGAGATGGGATAAGTCTCGCTCATACATGTGTGTATTTTTAGGTCTAATTAGTAAAAGGTGAGAAATGCATCTATGGGAAAATTGATTCATGTACTGTGACTCTTTATTTAGCTGTGTCTTAGGTGAAGTGAAATTGTGCTAAAATAAAGTAGCTTTCTTACACGAGGCTTTTTTTGCTGCAGCAGCAGAGGGCACAATACATGTTATCTGTCAGGGAAAGAAATGTGCTGTTTAAATTCAGGTAGTGTAGCATCTTCAGGCAGAAAGGCTATTTTTAACTTCAGATGTAGCTTAATTTAGAAGCTGAGCAGTTGAAGTCCCTTTTTTTCCCCCACTCCTCCGACTGGAGATTTTTTATAATGACTGTAGATATCCTTGTGTGAAGATAGTGAATAGAATAAAAAATCCATTATCCTCAGCTTCAAGGTCATGAAATACACGGCTAAACAAAGCAGCTTTATGGCAATGCTGTCATATGTACACACAGATTAGGTTAGATGCACTATTTTTAAGTGGAAGGACCACTCTGGCTCTTTTTGTATCCCTTTATATACAGGATTTTGCCAAGTCTGTATTTTTTGTAGGAAGTACTGTAAGTGCATAGAGTGATGTACAGCACGTGGTAAAGGGAGACAATTTCAGTGGTTTCTAGGGGAGAAATACTTATGAGAAAAGCTAGCACTGTTTCCCTGCACTGATTTTTTTCTGAATCACCTTCTGTTTAGTTTGTAAGTTAATCACAAGAACTGAGAAGCTCATCTAGTTAAAGATAGTCAGAATGTAGAATTGCAGACTTGACTTTATTAACTGATTACAGGCTTTTTAATGCATTCACATTCAGAATGTTGAAAAAAATGCTCTCACAAATGGAAGTCCTTCCAAGATGACTTGTTGCAAACAGTCTTTTGCACAGAATTGCACACAACTGCAGGGGCTAGAGGGGGGCCTTCAAGAGAACGTCGAGTCCAACCCCCCTCTGCTAAAGCAGGTACCCTGCAGTGCACAGCTTGCACAGGTAGGCATCCAGACAGGAATTGGTTCTTGCATAATTGCATACTCTGTGTCACTCAATAGTCATCTACTGAATTTCAGTAGTGTTTCAGCATAGAATTCAATTCTTGTTGAGTTTTACAGTTTACATCTCCAAGCTCAGCTGAAAGTGATTCTGAAAGCTATTCTGGTTGCATAACAATAACAAAAAGCAAAGAGACGTGTGCCATTGTGACAGAAATAATTGGGTTATTAATGAGCTGAGTCTGACATGGAATAGTCGGCTCCATTTCTGAGCATAGACACCTTCACCATTAACTCTTAAATGCCCATCTGTGCACACAGCTTCTTAGAGACCCTGAAACTTTGCTTAAATGTTTGACCAATTGTTCACTTCCAAAAAACATTACTTATTCTGCAGCTGCCTAAAATCCTATAATTATAAGTGAAAGCTTCTGCTGCCATTTCTTCTTTAACTTATGACAGCTAAAATTAGAGGGTTTCATTATATTGTTTTTATACCCAGGGTAGCATGATGTAATGTAGTAAGAACATCATAAAACGAGGTAAAAATGCAGAGATCTTATCATGGATGTTCAGTGGAGTGGAAAAAGAAATGTCCTCTAAAGCTTGACAATTCCTTAAGTGCTTACAGTGTATAAGGATTCTCTCTGTTGAGGTATTTGTTTCTGAGGAATGCTCCTTTCCTTGGCTGCTTCTATGTGGAGGGGAATAAGGGAGTAACCATTGAGGTTGTTAGAGCCACTAAGCTTTGTTAAGGGGTTTTCCTAGTTCTCTACTGGCCAAACAAATCAGAAGTAATGCTAAATTTAGTTTCTGGGAGGTATTTTAGTAGTGCTATCAGAAAGTCAGACTATGAAGCATAGTTTGGATTGGGGATTTGAATTCAAAGTCTTTCCTTTAAAAGGATTTTCTTTATAATGAAACAGATAAACTGCAGCAATATTTGCTGAAATGTTTTAACTTTATAGAGAAGATGTTCTTTTCCACATCAAAGGCTTAATCTGAAGGCTGTAGAAAAAGAAACATTCAGAACATATTATACTTTCTTGTTTTGGGTATTTTGGTATGTTGTCAGGAGACAGGATTCAGTTTGCCTATTAAAGAGGTTTAAAAAAAGACTAAAAAACATCCAAAAGGACTATTTCAGTTGTCAAGAAGAAAGTTGAAATCTTGTAGAATAGAGGGTAATATTTTCTTAAAGAAACACAGGCTGTGCTTTAATTTTCTGAATGGCTTCATAAAATCTAATCAGCTTGAACTTATAAATGTCCATTTGTATCTGCTTTGTTTTCATTCAGTTTTTAGCAAAGAAGAAAGCAACTGTTTTGAGATCAAATGGGAGTTCTGTTTTAGCCTTTCTTGCTCTTAAATATGGAAATGAACCTATGAAGAATGATGGTGACTTAGGTAAAGCCAGACTTTGGAACTTTAGCTTGAAGTAAAGCCAGGGGCTCTAATAGAACAGCTTGAAAATACTTGACATTATTCTTAGGAGATTTCTGCCATTGAGGTCAAACTCTTTGGATGAGACTATAATTATAGTCTCAAGTGAGGCTGAACTAGAAAACAGATTTCATTTGGTTCTGGATCCAACCTAATGTTAATAATTAGTTCTTAGTTAGTCCTTTTCATCCATAGACCCCAGCGTTTTATAATGAAGGTCAATATCATGGCTGCATGTTAGAGAAATGAAAGCATGGAAAAGTGGAATGAGTGCATAAGATCAATGAGCAGACTGTAATAGACATGGGAACAGACCCAGGTCTTGTAACCATATCTGGTCTTGCATTCTCCCCATTAAACCCCAGCAGTATTTGTATTTTCATCTGGATGTCCGAAAGCAGCTTCATCATGGCTTGGACTTTAATGGTGTAATACAGTGCAGAAAGGAAGTTAACTAAAACAAGCAAACAAACAAAAACCCCATAAACAACCCATGATACCTGAATTTGGATTTTCCTACTTCGTGATTTCCTGCAGAAGTTCCATTTAAATGTCCAGACAGGTTTGTGTCCCAGAAGGATGAGTAATCAGAGCAGGCATTCAGGTACCACAGTGTGAAGAGTGGCAGAAATTCTTACACAGGAAGGTAGCTGGAGAGAATGGCCCCAAATGGCTCCTGGTTTTTACAGTCTGTGTTTTCACTGGCAGGGAATCACGTACTTAATGTGGTGGCCATTCCATAAGAATTTTATAGCAATTTTCATGCTGTAAGAAGTTTAAGCCTTCTATTTCATATTACTTGTTGCAGAACTTTGTCACTCAGCAAAGAAAATGTATCAGTGTCTTCCATGCCTGCAAATCACAGAGTGACACGCAATAGATGAGCTGCTATTAATCAGTATGCTGTCTTCTCAGAAATGGAAATTGATTTTATCAAAGTGTGACAAATTACAAGAGTTAAATGAATTGATATTAAGGTGAAATGCAGGAGAGTGTAGCAGTCATACCGTGTATCTGATTGATTATAAAAATGCTGTGCTTGTATGGGGATTTTCCTACATCAGTATGTAGGCATTGTTATTCTGTGCTACATGAAGGACACCTCTTATCTTGGAAGAGGCTGTCATAGATGAGGTACTAAAAACAGTTGGATGTAAAAGCTTGTGCTCACCAGAGGGGATGGAAGACTGAGTGCTGTTTAGACGTGCAAACAACTAGAAGTCTCAGAGCAGGAAAGAGTGTGGTTGAAGCAGTTAGTGCACTGATAAAATCTGCTTCTAGCTGCAGCAAAATTTGAGAATGGAACAGAAATGAAGTGTAGAAACACAGGGAAGGAGATGCATAAAGCAGTTCCTATTGCATAACCTTGCATGCCTGACTTAGGTGCCTAGTTGAGGAAAACTATTCCTGGGCTATTGAGAGATTAAATGGAGAGGAAGTTCTTCCAGAAAGCAATTCTGAATCCAGAGGTGTCACTCCACCTATAGGGGAGCCCAGTGCTCTTCACTGACCATGTAGAGACTTTTTTGGTAAACTACCTGTCTCTTAAGCTCTTGAGATATGTATGAAACGTGCAGAGGTAATAGAGCAGTTCTTATAGGGTCACTGCAAAGACAGGTTTGTACCTAGGGCTACCAACCTAATATTGACAATGTTCTTTTCTCTTATGCCATCACCTTGGGAAAACTCAATTTTCCCTTCCGTTTTCTCTCTGTTCTTTATGTGACATTCAGATCTCACATGTAGAGGCTGAGAAGTTTGTCTGAAAGAAAAAGCAAGTCAGTGGAGGAGAGTACCTTAGGCCTGTGCATTGGTTTGTAGTCTGAAGTCAGGTAGACTCGAGGACCATTCTCTTCTAAGTTCTTTCCAAGAAATGGAAGCTTCTTTCTGTAATCAAGGTCGGCTTTTGTGACAATCCCTGACAGAATGGTAAAATGTGCTGTTGAATTCATCAAGATATAGGAGATAGATATTTAAAAACAAGGAAGGAGAGAAAAATTTGTGAAGTTTTTCTGCCAGATCAGATTTAGTGAGGAAGCAGTATTTACTTGAGAAGAACATACGTAAAATCTGGCTACCCATTCAAATGGATGAAGATTTTAACCAAAAGAGGCTTCAAATGTTTTAGTTATGATTGGAGATGGGTTTCTTCAAGTGTTGATACCAAAAGCTTAGCATCCAAGGCCTAGCTGCTGAGGATCTGTTCAATTCTCAGTCCCTCGCATCTGACTTGCAGCACTATTAACACTTTTATGTTTCTCTGTTGCACTTGTCATGTTTAATACAAGACAGGAAGGCACACTGGTGACAGCTCTATGCCAATAGAGCTTTGCAGACAGATGCTAAGATCTGATCCTGTTACTCACTGTGTGTTTTACTCACTGCTGTAGCTGGGACTTTAAAATACAAGCAGCATGTTTTTTTCCTGTGTATATTTCCACAAATGATCTTGTTCTGATTTAATTTATAATTAATAAAAAATAGTTTTTAACCTAACTAGGGGATCTTTACATTAATGTTTCATCGTGCAAAAGAAAGGTTTTCCTCCTTTTGCCTGACATTCCTCACTGATTCTTTCATGAACATTCACCATACCTACATTAAGTTTATTCTTAAAAGAAACTTCCTCCTCCTATGAAGTGGCCCTTTATATGTAGAAGTTAAAAGTCAGCTGATAATATCATCAGGAAGTATGAGTGATGCTTAAAGTCAAGTTGACATTTTAATTACTGTTGCAGAAGAGAAAACAGCAGTTTGTCTCAGAAATGAAGTTGAGAATTTGGGATCAGTCCTGTGGCAGAATTGAAGGCAAACTCACTGATTACTTTTTACCAGTGTATGCTCAGTATTAGATTTAGGAGCTCTGGAAGGGAGTCTGAAGGAAAAAAATGTTTGCTGGATGCTGAAAACCATTCTGAAATGCTGTTTCCAGACCAGCTCTCTGATTTTAGTTAGTATAAAGCAAGTTACAGGATTTGGGTATACCTGGACAGAAAATAGTACATACGGAGCAAAATCAAGGAGCAATTTCACATTAGCAGGAGGGTTAAATAGGAGTATGTTAATTCTGATCTGTAATTTTGTTTATTTGTTTGATTTCACATTTTGTTTTACTGTGGACAGATCCTTTTTCACTGGCAGGTCTGGTTACAAGGGTCAATTGACTGACCAGGACTTCTCTGGTCTTACAGTGCTCCATAATACAGAGGAGAGAGAAAAAAATTCAGCTAAATATTAGAAAGTCTGAGCAGGGGTACTTTCCACTGGACAATTAGGAAATGAAAACCCTCATACTTGGCACGGAATAGCAAAATCACAGTGTGTATATTCCCCCAAAACTGAGAAATTAGGAATTGAGAAAATAAACATGTTTATGTGGTATGAGAAGTCAATCTTGGAGATGACAAAAGAAGGAAGCCCAGGTTTTATTTCTGAATCTGAGTATTATTTTCTAGCATATGTAAATAAGGGCAAATAAGTGTTAAAAGATGGGCTACAAGAATATCTCTAGGGCAAAATCCCAGGGCCAGCTAAAGGAGTGGTTTAAATGTATGAAATGAGACTTGTTCAGCAAACACTGGAACACTTGTAAAAAGCTGCAGAGTGGTAGCAAATACAGCTAAAGGGAAATGCATTTTAAAATTCAAGCAAGAAGACTTTTAAGTACTAAACTTAACTAACTTTCCAGTGTCATTAGTGTGTATGGAGGCACAAAGTGTCTTCAGTCTTGCGGTTGATAAATATCAATTCAGTGGGAAAATATCCTTGCATTGTTCATGGATGCATGCTTTGTGGTGAAACAAAAGTCAGAAACAGTAAGCCTGAGCCCTTAGCACGCATGCAACTTAACTGTGCTGGTGCTGAATTCTTCTAATGGAAACAAAAATACATGCACATATAAATCTCAGTGCACCATGATTATGCTTTTGTATTCTTCTGAGTATTTTCTCAATGTACTTTTTGAAAGAGTGCATAACCAAGCGTAGTTACAAATGTGTTCTTCTCCAAGCACACGCCTTGGTGAGAAGCACGCAGCCTCATTCCTGGGCCTGCTGCTCTCATCGTGTTGTTTCCGGCCTAAGCACCCCTGTGCTCATCTGATGTGGGTGCTTCTGCACTACAGCTTGCAACAAGCCCTTTGGCTGCCTTGAGGCAGGCCCTTCAAATGCCCTCTTTGATGTCAGCTCAGCTTTGGGGAGTGTTTGATATTTTTCATGTGATTTGTAGGAGGAGGTTCCCTGATAAAGCCACTGAAAGGCATGGGCAAGGGAAGCACAGCGTGATTCCCCAGGGGATATCAGCTCTGGGAGTTGAAAGGGACCTTTTCATCTGAGACTTGAAATGGTCAGACTGTGCACCCAACCCCTAAGGCATGGGTGTTCAACTGTTTGGCTTGCCTGGGCCACATTGAGTGAAGAGCAATCATCTTGGACTGCTTATAAAAAACACAGTATAGTTAACAAAAAATACGATGTAGTTAATGCATCTAAGTTGCAAAACTTCTTTTATATAAATATTTTTTAATAAAACATAAAAAAGGTAAGAAAAGCATAAAACTAGTAGGTCGGGCACATATGTGCTTAGGGATTTAAAACATCTGTGATGAGATTTTGCCTTAGGAGATTACTGTCTGGTAGTCAAGAATGGACAAAATCTAACAAACTCTGTGTGTTTAATTGTCTATGGTGGAAAAGAGAATTCTACATGGTTATCAGCTATGTGTGAGATTCCAGGTGTTCGAGGTATCAAATGCAACTTAAGGAAAAAGGTAATCGATTTCTTTGGAGTAATTAAAGTGGGCTTTGCCCACTTAGATTCAAAGTAATAACCCACAGTAAATTGTTCATGAATTTGCAAATGCTGGTGGTGAGCACAGCAATAGTGAGCAGGATAAAGGGCTGACTGAAGGTGATGTTCAAAAGAAAGTGGCAAGACTGGAGAATGACTGGATGGGGCTGCTTAGAGTAGTGGGGCTGGTCTTGGGAGCTGTATTTAATGTATTTTCTGGTGTGTTGTGATGAAAACCCTAGATAGAGGTTTTGCCAAAGCTGAGGGAAAGTGGGCTGTCATTCAGAAAGAATCAGTCTGGCTTTTTGACTTGCTTGTTGATAGTTTGGTGTAACTGTATAGCATACAATGTAAAACTGTACAATTTGGCCTTAGTAATAACTTCACCTATATGCTGAAGGTTTATGAACCAGAAGGAACTGAGGAGGAAATGAACTAGAGTGTACTTATTACTCAGAGTGGAAGGATTAATCTGATTAGACAAAGGCATATACTTACTGCACGAAAGGTGATGCAGTCCTGGAAGGTGAGGGCTTCTTAACAGAGAGAAAGAAATATTGGCACCTTTTTACAAGGAGCACCAACTCCTTTTGAGTCTTTCTTGAGCTGTGTTCAGACAAATGAACTGTGACAGGTGCAAAGAAGAGCTATCAGGATGAGCGAGGGAATGAAACTCCATCTTGTGAAGGGAAATGAGAAATGCCTCCTCCCCAACCAAATGGAGGTTGCTAGGCAGAAGGATCATTAAATATAATGAGAGCAAATATTGATACATGGGTAGGTTTGGTTTCCATGCTCACAGAGCCCTTAGCCCCCCTACTGAGATCACTAACAGAGCGGCCCACTGCTGCCTGCTGAGGTGAGTGGTTGCTGATGGGAGGTGAATGGCTGACTGATGGGAAGGCCAGCAGACCTCAGAGCTTTTGCACGCGATGCTCACAAGAGGATTGCCAGTAAAGCCATATTTCTGTCAGAACTGCAAAAAGTGTTCAGCAGCCTTTTAAAAAAAAAATTAGAAAAAATCTTGCCTGCAGTATCACTTACAAAAGGAGGAAAAAATCTTTCCTTTGGGATCTGGCTGGAACTCCTCCGTTTGGCCTTTTGAACTCAGCCTTGGTGGTGTCACAGCCTCCCTTGCCTGAGCAGCTCACTGGGTGCAGCTGCTGTGCCCAGCCAGGCCTCGATAGCTCCGTAAGTGCGAGTGCTGGTGACATCATGCTCCCTAGGGTGTCAGCTATTAGCTGCTAAAAATAGCTCCAGGCACACACAGTAGAAAAATCAAATGTCTGTTTCAACCACTAGTGAATGGGAAGGTAAAGTGAGCTCAGCAGAGGGGCTTTTTGCTTAAATACAAGGGCAGCAGTGTTGCACCATGACCCTGGCAACTGCTGCAGGTGATGCTTCAGGACTGTGAGCTGGGGAAGCCCGCAGAGACAAGTTCATCCCTGATGTAATTCCAGCACTGTGATGGTAAGTGAGCTTTTGTGTTTATTTCCCACTGGCTCAGTTTTCTTGCATTTTGCAGCTCTTAATGAAAATTAGGCTATGGGATTCACAGCACTAGGATGATGTCAGTATTACTGCCAATATAATCACTGCTCTATGCAAAAATGAAACAAAGCAATATTAATACAGTAAAATGAAGTGTTCTGAGAAATAACATATAGTACAAACTATATGCAGGCATAAGTGGTGCAACTAGATTCCAAGCTGAAGTAAATATCCTGCTCAGCGTGTGTTTGGGGGCTCTTTGGTGTGAGTTTTTGAGATTGCTTGCAACCTTTAGGCCTTGATTTTTACAGATCTAGGAGCTAAGATGGAGAATTCTGCTCAGTGTTTCTGTGATATTAGCTAGGTGGTTCAGATAAAATATAGCTTGAGCTGCTCCAAGTTAAAATTGATTCTGATAAAGCACATATAAATGCAGAGGTGATATAACATGGAAGTTAAGATGAAAGTAGGGCTGAGTGTCTCTCAATCTTTGAAAATCACATCCTGGAGTTTTTATACTAATTAGGCCATGATCAGACACGTTTGTCTAGGCTTATCAGTGCTTCTAGCCTGAGCTGCTCATAGCAGTCTTTGCTACGCTTCCTACCTTGTCTAAGGGCTCGCAGGATCAGAAACATGAGGGCTGGGACTCCTCCAGCCAAACACAAGGGATTTTCATTCCAAGTTACAAACACACGGGTCTGAAACTCCCTTGGCTAAAGTATAATCCTTTTCTTACCTGTTTGGAGTCACCTACGTGTGGTGAGTTGCAGCCATCAGAATCTGCTTGTAACTACAAGTGATCGGGGAGAACAGCTTACTCTCCATCCAGATATTGCACCCTGGCCCCCAAAACTGCCTGGTCTGTTTGCAGCCAGGACTCAGGCTGAGAGCAGAGGTCTGCTGCACCTGCAGAGCCTAGCTCCTGTCTCCGCCAACTGCAGCCTTTCCAAGAAGGAATGCAGAGCTGGATATGGATGTAGCTTATCAAAGTGCATGCAAGTAAAGCAATGGATCCATTACAGCAACAGATAACATGTCCAGGAAGCAACGGATACGTTACTCATCCATTTTGCAAGATCCAATTATGTGAACTTTGTGAAGTATAGAATTGTTTGATTTTTACCCTGTGTTCATCCTTTAAATGATGATGTCTCTAAAAGATATTCCCATCCTTTCATTGTTTCATCGTGCTGATTCATCTGTGTTCAAGATTGTTCAGAGCTGGGATTTGATTCTGCCATATTTCTGATGGCAGAATGTTTTTAATAGATCTGCTTGGTAACTGTCATGGATAAAAGTGAAGAATCCCTGAGTCCTTTACTTGCTTGGTGTGACATGTAAAGTAGAAGTTCCTTGCTATTACAAACTGGAAGGCAGGGGACAGATGTATGAATGGCTCTGTAAAATTGCATTGTCTCTATTTCTGTAGGAATTAGTGATCGTGACAGTCCCTTTTGTCCTCTAAAAATGAGAATTTATGACTTTAATGATGTTCCTCTGTCAGATACAGAGTTTACAATTGCAGTGAATTTGATTTTTAAGGGCATAGATTTTAGTTGCAACTGTGGTGTTTTGAGTGCAAACAGACTTGCAGTCAGTTTCTTCAGTCTGCAAAACAGACAAAAGGAAGAGATTCTATCTTCAGCAGTGATGGTAGAAGGGTCAAAGTAAAATCATAATAAACTCGTAGTGAACTTGTGTGAGTTAGTGATTTTTGATTTCTTTGAAGCTGAGGACTAATTTAGGTAGCTAGTTAAAAGTAACTGAAAGAAACTGAGAATAAGGAATAGAGATACAGAGAAGTTTTTTTTTTACAACAAAATACATTATATTTAGCAGACAGTGGACTTCTTGCTTTGCAAGCTTTCCTACCACATAAATTTTCCCTGCTGTATCCCCCAGAAGGCTGAATGCTGCTATCTCCTGCAGGCAATGCAGCAACGCCCTTATTTTGTACTAGCAAAACACTTCTCCATTCACAAGCTATTTCGGTATTCCAGAGCATCTCACTGCTCTTGCATGCATCTGTCTGAATTTAAAGTAATTTTATTCATAAAAAGATTGTTCTTTCTTGGTTTGGAGTTGCCATCAGGGATGAAGGCACATGCAATAGCACAAAGCACTGAGATCTTCAGGCAGACTTCTTGTCTGCTTAGGGCTTTCACTGATGGCCTCGATGCTAATAATAATGTCCGTAGAAAAAAATTTCCTCTGCAAAATAGAATTTCCTTCTGAAATGCTGGCGAGGCAGTGCTGATGTAGCATACATATCATGCATCATCTGTGGGTGATGGTGCTGTATCCTGCATGTTGTGTTCTCAGGGTTAAACAAAGATGCTTATGAAATATTCTTGGCAGGAGGAAGAGCTACCTGAGCCTTAAGTCTGACATTAGCTGAGTATTCTAACCTTTTTGTGCGCAGATGGACCTGATGTGTATGGAGAGTATCTCGGTTTCAATGGAAGCAGGATAGAAAGCTAAACTGTGTAAATGGCTGGGAATGGATTTAGCTGTGTTAGTTAGAAAACCTTGGGAAAGAGGACTTAAATCATCATAAAAATTGGGGTAAAATTCTTATTAAAATGTCTATGGGAGTACATAATTTTCAGTTGTATATATCCCAAGCTAGACCACACTGCCAACTCAACAGGACATGGGCTGGGGAATGTATTTGGATCCAACAGCAGGAAGCTGAGTTTGGACAGATTCAAACTGGAAATGAGGCACATGTATCTGTTACCATGGGTCATTAAGCACTGGCATAGCTACACAACAAATGTGGGGTATTCCACATGCACAGTAAATTGATGGCTTAGCTACACAAGACTCACGTGTAATCCGAGTTAACTGACATTGACAAGGTGAAGGATCTGATGTAGAAACTGCTTAGGGAATAACGTTGACTCTTGTGCTGTAAAATGTCAGACTAAAAATTAGAGTAGTGTCTCAGGCTCATTTTCCAGCCAACAGCTATGGCTCTGTCCTATTTGTGCACGGCAGACGAAATAAGGGAAGGTTTTTCTTCTGTTGCATAAGGAGATGTTAATGGCACTGTCTAACCAGGAATTTTCACACAATTAGGTAGCATCACATCTTTGCTCATCACAGAGACTATTTGCCACAAGATTTCTGACTTCAGAAGGACATCCACATTAACAAGAAATCTGAAGATTGTCTAATGTGTGAGTTTGTGAGAGAATCCTTATCCAGGAAATAATGTTGTCAGCAGCACAGTTTGAATTAAAGCTGCAGGTTGGATCTACTCCTTCATGCTGATCTCAACTTTTATGTAGGACATAAATTGAATACATTACATTTGCTAACATGCCAGGCCAGCACTCTCTGACGCAGATACTGAAGCTGAAGTAAATAGGAGCTGGCAGTGTTTTCCAGCCTGAAGTGTCAGAGCGTTTGAAACTTCAGGTGCTGAATGTAAATGTAGTAGAGATGTCCTAGTTGAAAGATGTCTCAAAAATACACCCAAAGATATATATTGAACTGAGAATTCCCTCTGGAATCAGCAATTACTGCTAGCATTGTGCCAACCCAGCAAAGGAGCCTTTTGATGTATTTCAAGAAACAAGCAAGTTCAGTGTCCTGTAGCTGTGTCCGTAAGCACCAGGCTCTCAGGCAGGAAAAAAAATAAGGTGTTTTTTGTTGTTGTTGTTAATCGTTAACTTTGCACTCTTGTGCCTTCCTTCCTCTCTAAGCTTCCTTTTTGTGAAGATGAAACCTAGCAATGCAGTGATTGCCTACAGGCGTCCTTTTTCCTGTGAACACAGAGAGCCCCGAAGAACAAATAAACTTTTTTAAGTTGCTGATCCTGCACGTTTGAAAATTCACTGGGAGGTTTGGCTCCCATGTAAGGACAGAAGGATCCGACTCCTAGGGAATAGACGTCAAAGAACATGAAAAGAAAGGCCTTAGCAGGCACTGGGACTACAAGAACAAAGAGTGCTTCCAAACGGCAGTAGTGAAAACCACTGGGAGATGTGGAATAGTCTGACAGAAGCAGTAAGAATGATGGTTCTGAGTAAGGCACTGAATCAGGCAAAAAAAAAAAAGCCGATCCAAGTGAATTAAAGCCACTTATATTCCTGGAAATGAATTATTTCCTTTTTATCAAAAAGGAAAAAAAGACAAAGAGGTTAAGAATGTAATTATACATTGCAGAAAGAATTATATGGCAATTTCTGTCTCCCAGGCTTGCAGTCGGCGTACCAACCAAGCTCTGCCGTGCTGGCTGCCTTTTTGTAGCGAGTCTCAGCAGCTCTGCTTGCGCTGCCTATTTACTTTTCAGTACTTCCTCTTGGAGGCTTTCTTTTACTTCATGCTCTCAGCAGGCTTTTAGAGGAAGCTCTGGGTATTATTTTGTGTCCAGAATAAACAGCGCAGCAGCGTAAGCTTCTATGCATAGGCTCTCTACTTCCCCTGTGAATTTCCAAATATTGTGGAAAAACAAAATGATCACAGAAATAGTGTTTTGAGACACAGCCACTAAAAACTAGCACTGAGGACTCCATTCTTCACTTTGCCAATGAGTTCAAGTGTATCAGTTGCATGGTTTACTATTTATGTCATGAAGGCCTTCGGTGAAATACAAAGCCTATGAACCATCTTCCCCCTTTCCTATCTCAGACTGAGGATATTTTCATTCTGTTCATCTCTGCTTAGATGCAGGGTGTCTGGAGGCTGCTGCAGAGTATCTGTTTTCAATGCACGCCGACGTTTTGCCAGTCATATGTCACGAGGGAGCGTCCTCCCATCGGTATGAACAATATGGCCATGAAAGGAGGCGAACAATAACTGCATTGTGTCCTCCAGAAGATGGATGGAAGTTAAGGGAAATATGTTTTTGTGCACTGTACTTCAGGGCCTTGCGTATCAGTTGCACAGTGCTGCTAGATGTGTTTCCTAGCGTTTGTGAACAAAATTAAGTCAAGGTTGTAAACAAGAAAATTGTATTTATGTGCTTTTTGGATTGATGATGACAGACGTTTCATAAAATGCTAAAAAAGAGCAGCTGAAATTATTCTGTAAGGAACCTGATCACCAGTACGGATTTATCAAACAAAATGTTAAACGGTTAACTTGATTCTGTCTGATGGACTTACTAAGAACGTCCTTGTGGTTTTTCTTGATGGATGGAAGTTGGCTGGAAATAATTATATTAAGATTCAGTTATTCGTAAAGCTCTATCATTTAATAATAAAAATCTCTGCCTATAAATGCATTTGGGTTGCTGCACTTAGCATTGGTATACCCAGACTCCTGTCCTCTGGTCACAGAAGAGGGTCTCTGTCATTCTTAATTGCCTGGAGAGCAGAAAAGGGCATTTCCTGCAGGTTTTCTAGCTCTCATGGTGTGATGTAGATGAGCCCCTGCTACATCATGCAAACCACTGGGTGAAATTAACCAGAGCCCAGTTAAGATTTCATAAACAATCCCAGAGGTTTTATGGGGTTGCAAGCTGCTTTATCCTTCATTATCCAAAATAAATAATTTATTTCTTGCTACTTCTATTGAGAGAAGAGTTAGGGATGAGGGCTGCCCAGAATATAACTAGAAAAAGCAATCTACAAGTGGCGTGGCCAGCTAGAGCTGTGTGTGGCTGTGACTGGTGGTCCCCTGGAACAGAGCTGCAGCACAGGCTGCTGCCACAGCACCCAGCAGGAGCCAGCCAAGGAAGGCAGGGACAGCCTGGCCCAGCATGAGCTGCCCAAGACAAAGCAAGGTGAATGAAAGGAAAGCAGGAAGGGGAACAGTGGGAAGAATTAGCATTTATTTTGTGTGCTGGAAAGATCAAACTGCTCCCATGTTTTGAAATACATTTTGTTTTGGGATCTGACTCTCCTTATGCCATCAGTTTAATAGACAGTGATGCAAATGGAAGCGTCAACCACTTGCTTGTCTGCTCGTACAAACATTTATGTTGGATGGTTGCTTTTTAGCACAGAAGTGATCCAACAGCGCTAAAATACCATTTGTTACGCTGTGTCAAGGGAACCAGCTATCGCTGTAGCCGCATCATCAAATTGCATTACAGCCCTTGGTCTAATGACATTTGTATAGATCTTCAGCTCTCCGCTGTTTGTTGCTCATCACAGTAGGCTGAAGATAATGATGCAGGGACACTATCCCATTTGATGTTCTTTTCCTCTACCTTAGCTAATCATCTCTACAATGCACACGCAAGCCAGCATAATCTGACTTCTCTGGTTGATTTTTTTAATCTTTATTTTTCTTTCCTTTAGCAGAAATACTTGAGAGATCAATGAGGTTATTGTGCCCGGTGCATTGCTCAATTCCCCAGCTTCCTGTTGCGGTGGGATCTAGCAGGAAACTTCAAGAAATCCAAAGAGCAGTCAAATCTCTGATCATAATCCAGAGTCCTACCCTGCCTATGTAACAGGGAAGGTTGAACAATGTGTAGCCTTATAAGTATCTTTTAATTACTGTATGTTTTGTTCCAATGGACATAATGCTGGGATTCATGTTAGCATTGCTGGGTGCTCTTGTTTTCTCTTTCTACTTCAGCAATGCCAAGTAAAAAAAAGAAAAAAAAAAAAAGATAAATGCTCATTAGGAAGGAATTGGGATTGTTTATGATTTTAATTGTCGTAACTGCACAATTTGACCAGCTATCTTAAATTCAGCATGCTTATTCTTAAGATTCAAAATGTTATATTGATAATTTAAACAATTGTAGGGGATACACTGTTATATGGACCTTGTAAGCGTTATTAAACATAGTAAATACAGTATTTGCTAAAACTGAAAGGTTAGCAGCGCAGTCACTTGGTGCTTCATATGTTAATCATCAGGAAAGCAGCTCTTCTTTAATGTAGCTGTCAGGCTGATGGGTTACAGAAGAAAGAGATTCCCAGCTATGCAGTGGCTAGGAATCAGTAAAAGATCAAATGACCCAGTTTCATCAGACCATCAAAGAGTGAGACTTGAATTCCCCGAATTCAACTCGTTTTTTTTCTGTTTGCTCACTTAGGCTGGTCCTAACCACAGGTTCATAATAAATTTGTAATTAACTCTTGAGCTATTACTCATTCCAGGATGGCACTGAACATCAAGTAGCTGTCACTTATAAGGCAGCAGAGACTTGAATAGAAATGCAACTGCCTTTTTTGAGAAATGCTTTGGGTTTATTAAGAACACTTTGACAGGAGATACAATTCTCTGTAAGTGAAGATAGAAACTGATTCTGGCATTTTCCTGATGGGAGCTTTTCCAGGGGTATTTGATGTAAGCAAATATCTCTGAAAATTGGCAGTGGATGCAGTTGGATCTTGTCTGAAGCCTTGTCTGAAAAAGACACCTGCGTGTGTGCCACAGTTTAGATCAGATTGTACGACTTTATTGATTCCTGACCCTGTGTCCCTGTCTGTCACTCAGCCTCCACTGCTCTGAACCATCATTTCTCTGGATCTGTGTTTTCAGCTTGCTGAGATACTGGGGACTCCCCTGCAGAGGTGCCCCTGCTCTGCTGCCTGGTATGGGCAGACACATTGGCCAGGGGGAGAAGCAAGAACCCCAAGAGGAGCAAGACCTTTCAGTTTTTGAGGTCTTTTGAGTCAGCAGCTGTGGGCCCTTCCCAGCTCTGGAAGGAATGCCAGATCAGTGCAGTGAGCGAACAAGGTGTGTGTGGGGGCGGCTGCTTCTCTGTCACTTGTGAGAAGCTTTATTCTAAAAAATGCCTCTTTTTGCTGTCATCATTGCCAGTGTAACAGAGACCTGAATGCTTCAGAGGAGCTGGTAATGGTTTACATAGGCTTCCTTGTCCATGGCCGCTGGCCCAGCTAAACCAGCCCAGGTCATTAGTGCCTAGAAGCTGTAAGCCTGTTAGCATAGCCTGATGGATGATGTGGATGTGAATGTGCCTGAGCCTCATTTCTAGCAAAAAAAAATGTCACGCATTGTGGTGCTACCACTGTCCTGCACTGACACTCCTGCAAACCAGGCTGGTGCTTCCACCAGCACTGAGATGGCACCCGGGGAAAGGAGAAAAAAGAAAACCTTGGCTAGTGGCAGGGGTTTGGAACTTGATGATCCTTAAGGTCCCTTCCACCCAAGCTGTTCTGTGATTCTTTGATTCTGAGGGACACTGGTACCTTCTGGGAAAAGAGACGCAGAAGAGTGGACCAAAGCCCTGTGTTAATGAGGAAAATCATTAACACACAATTAGCGGTTATGCAACTCTAATGGGAATTACTTCTTCATTGTAATCTCTAATTTATTTGATAATGTTTTTACCATTTCTTTTTTTACATTCTCTCTCTCTCTCTCTTTTCTTTCTTTTTTTTTTTTTTTGCAGCCTCATACTGGCCATTTTCACTTCACTTATATTTAATTCCACTCCTTTGTTTGCTCTTTTGTTCTGCAGTCTGCAAAGCCTGGTGGTGGGCAATTTGCTGAGCAGCAGGGGCAGGGAGAAGCGGGTGGGCAGGCAACCTAGCTCCCGATCTTGGCTCTACCCCTAGTCCCTTGGCAAACTGGTTCCTCCGCTCCGTGCCTTTCTTCCCCACAGAAAGAGACTCATAGGTGAAGAACAGCTTACTGCATTCAGCCGCGTCTACCAGTGCCACTTACTAAAGGAAAACACAAACAAAAACAAGTATTTTATTCCATATGATCCTTGAAGTATGCATGAGTTAATTAAATCCAGGAAGCCTCTTCATTTTGCTTTCCTGAATTAGACCTAAACGTTGAGTCATCGCTGAGGTACACATCCAAACTGCTATAGACCTCTCAGCCTTTGAGTTTTAAAGTCTGAAATGATCTCGATTCTTCATTTAACAGATGTGATGTGCAAGCAGTGAGTCCTGGTAACTTGCAGAATGGAGTTATCCTACAGATCTGAACAAGCACTGCAGATTGTGTCCTTCTCGCTCCCTACGCTTCAGCCTTCTCTGTATCCTCTACTCTCCTTGCCCGATTTAATTTGATTAACAGGGTACAGCACTTTGTTAAGAGCATAGTTGTATCATTTGATATGACTAAATTTGTCTTTTAAAACTGCTGCAGTTGACAATAGAAGTACTGTAGTTTCTCTGTCTAGAGCACAGTGCCATGCGTATACATCTGTGTGTGTGACACCTGAAGGCTTGCTGTTCTGCAGTCTGCAATTAGCAACTGTGTTCAATGGCACAGCACTGCAGTTATGTACAGTAGGGTTTGGCTGTGTCAATGCACTCATTTATTGGTGGCATTGTGTGAATACATCCACTGATAAATATCACACCTGTTGTTTTCCAAGGGGCTGGATGATAGGGAATGCACGAATCTTTCATTATAAATGTGAAAATGAGTTTGATTTGGTTGTGATTGGAAACCAGCTGATATTTGTAAGAATTTCTGAAGCTCATTAATGAACACGATTGTGCTGCTTCAGCTGGCTTCCTGTCTGCTTTTGCAGAAAGGCCAAACAATCTCTGACCAGCCTGAACCAAATGATACTTTAAAACTTCTTTCTTCTTAATTCCACACGCCTTTGCTCCCCGTGTCAGTTACTGAAGGTTGTATTAAGCTACTTTTCCTGGCTGTTCTCCTTTTCTGTTTCCATTCATTCCCCTTTACACCTGGAGGACAACATTAATGTACATTACACTCTGCTTTTTGTAGTAACTGTAAACTCACAAAAAAGTGATCACCTGCTGTTTGTGCACAGTGAACTGGTCCTGGTTTGTTCCCTGTAGCACACACTGTAAAATCCTTGGGGAATTATGCTGGGTATATGGTAATTTCCAAAGCAGATCTAGGAAATGCCATTCATAACAGCCACAAGAAGAACTTTTTGGCTGTAAAAAGTAGAAGATTTTTCAATCTGAGACTTAAAAAGGGATCTTCATTGTTTCTGCCCCTCCCGTCTGCTGTTCTCTGCAGCTGAAAATGGGGCAGAAAGCCAATGCCATGACATTTGAGCCGACAGCAGTTTATGGAAGCATCTATTACAATTCCACACCCACACCCTTGGTAGAATGGAGCCTTTTCCCCGGCCATTTCAAGTGAAGTTGCTGCCAGAGCTACAGCTGATTGAGACTTTATCTTGAGGCTGGGATTTGTAGGCATACTGAAACTTGTCTGTGTAGGTTTTACATGCACATTCTCCTTCCCCTGCTTGCCTACTCCTCTCCCCCTCCAGGAAGAAAACAAAAGAATTTCCAAAACTGGCTGTGAAGTTTTCTCAGCCCTCGTGCACCATTGTTACAAGTGGATTGGACTGTGGCATCAGAGAAGAGGCAGAAGCGTGGGGATTAATGTGAGCTCTGCTTTCTGCCTCACTCAGTGGTCCTAAGTGTTTGTGAGATACCTCAGAAATTCCAGGAAACACATGAAACCTGCTAGTGCTCTCTCAACTGCTCTTCAAAGGGAACGGTAGCATCTGAGTGGCTTTTCCAGCCCATTTGATGTATACATATATTTTGGTGTTCTTTTATGCTGAGCACTTTCTGTAGTTCCATGATTATCCTGCATCACTTTGTCTGAAAGAAACATTAACAGATATTATTCATAAATACACACACATATAGGCCATATGTAAAGCATCTCTATATATGTATTCACTCTCCTCTCTTCCACCATCCAGACTGAACTGCCACCACGCATGTCATGCAGAGCATCAGCTGGAGTACAAAGAAGTCACTGCCCTGTTTACTGAGAGAGGTCAGCCCTCTATAAGCAGTGTTGCTGACAGAATGGTAAAACATCATCTGTCCTGCTCCAGCTGTGCGGCCAAGTAAGCAAAGGGGTTTGGGCACTTTGTCTCTTCATGTATATAAAGATAGTCTGTGTAATCCTACCTAATAGGGCATTAAACATTATCAGTAAAACAAGTGAGCTTTCAGACCTCAGGCTCCTCATAAGGTTTTAAGGAAAAATGAAGTGAGCTGGCTTACTTCCTAGCAAGGGGTTGATCACCATTCTAGTTCCTAGGTCTGAAGGGAAAGATGGCGGGTTATCATATCTCACCTGAATGGCTGCGTGGATTGCAGAAGTAGAAATGCTGCCCATGATAAACAAAGAATGAGGACAAAACAAAAGAAATGTTCCTCCTGCGGGAGGGTTCTGATTTAGCCAATGCAAAGAACGCTGATGAAAGAAAAACAAGGTTGCTACTGTAGAAGTGTCAAGAAAGTGGATTGCTATGTCAGTACATTAAGGTTGAAGTCTAGCAACTTAGTTTTTCTTCAGTTTTCCTGAAGTCCATGAAAAGGCTCCTGTGATTCATTCGTGCCAGTGAAGGGGATTCCCTCTGGATCTTTTTGTCTCTCTGTTACCTGCATTTTTTTTTCCTTGCCTTTTGAAGTATGATTACTTATTGTATATGATTACTTCTTGTATATCCTGAAGTGGTTTGGGAAGGAATTAGATAATGGGCTGATGAAAGGTGGGGACTTTCTGGAACATGGAAAGTACCACACTGATAATGAACTCTGCATTCTTCTGGGACTGAGAAAAGCAGGCATAGACTTTGGTTGTACTTTCAGCCATTTAGATTGTGTGTGTGCCTGTCTGTCTTTACATCTTTTGGGCTCAAGCCCTGCCAAGACTGGGCTGTTTTTGAGAAAATACCACATTGCTTCCTAATACCAGATCACTGCTCTAGCACACAGTGTTTCATAACAAATCCATCCGGAGGATGGTTAGGGTGTGCTGGAGCTGCCTTGGCAGAGGTTTTCAATTAGAGCTGAGTCAGCACAGCCTTCAGCAGGTTCCCTTCCTCTGCCTTCCCATCTGGGATGGCTCCAACTCACCAGGCAGGAATCCGAGCAGTGGGGACCTCCAGAAGGATTTAATCTATCAGAAACTGAATTGCTGTGCTGGCTGCAGTCACTCATAATTCAAAGAGAACATGATAGATAAACTGATCTAGAGATTGATTTTAAAAACTCATCTGGCACTGAACTTCAGCATTTCTTGATCATAGCAGAAAAAAAACCTGATTCTGAAATAATATAAAGTATATTGCTGAACTGGCATAAGAAAATCTCCATTAGGGTATCACTGATTTTGCAGAGTAGGATTTAGCATCTGAAACCGATGATTAGAAACAAATATGGATGAAAACTGGTTGTAAAATATTGCCACTAGCAGGTCTGGGGATTCACAGCTTCATTCTGTAAAGAAAGCCTAAACAGAGCACACAATGGGTGAGAAGTTTGACAGAAAGAGATAATTCCTTTTATTTGTCTGAGAAAGGAGATTCCTTCCTGCAAAGAGCTTTGCTGTAAGCCCCAGACCATCACAGCTGCAGCAATGCCGCTCCTGCGAGACGGAGTTCCCCTGCTGAGAGCCATGTCCTGTGTGCTTCATTTTCCCATCTGCTAAGAAACTTCCCTGTCTCCCAAATGAGTCATGAGGATAAATTATGTAATTTTTTATCAAATGTTTTAATTTGCTCCGCTGGAAGGGCAAAGACTGGTAATTTCATAATATGCAACTACCTAAATACCATCTGAACGTTTCTGGGGCTTTGTTTACTGCCTGTGATTTTCCAGAGCTGCTCCAAAAGAGAAGATGAGAAATGATATGTCCATTCAGGGACCATATCTTGTCAGCAATCACTGCTCAGAGAGACAAAGATTGAATTAAGAAAAATGTAAGGGAACAAGCTTAGTTTAAGGAGAACTGTCTTTGTGCCCATATGTTCCTTTTATGAAAAGATGAGCGACTTTTACGGCGTTACAGTGACTCTGAAAAAAGATGATTTTTCCTCTTCAGCTAAGGTACAACAAACTAAAACCTGCTCAGTGTTGGTTTTTTCCACGCGATCACTCATTAAATGCAAAGTAAACGTATTGCTGAGCGACATCTGTCCTTTGGCAAACGGAGCACAGATGTATGGCAGCGGAGGGAAGCAGAACGCGGACCTTGCATCCAAGGCAAACGTTTGAGTCAGTTCAGAGATGTGCATAATGGTTTTAAAAATCAGGGCAGCCTGAAGTGAGGGCACCCATGGAGGTGTTCCTGGAACACAGTGGGGCTGGGGGAGATGCGGCACAAAGCACCAGGGTGGGCCGTGGAGTGTGGAGTCTGACGGGCTGCAGCAGGCACTGAGCTGTCCCCGGACGCATGGCTCCCGGGCAGTTGTTCTGCCCATGTGTGGAACATGGACCCATGTCGTGGATTCACCACCAAAGGCCACAGGTTTATGAGGGATACGGGATTTGAGTATCCACTTGTACACATCACAACCACCCTTCCTAGGACCAAGCTCTTCACCAGAGGGTGGTGGGCATGGGAACAGGCACCAGGGCAGTGGAGATCAAGGAACCTTTGGTCACCGCTCCCAGACGCAAGGTTTGGGTGGTGCACTGTGGAGCCAGGAGCTGGTCTGCCTTCCAACTCGGGATATTCTGTGTTCTGTGAAATGCTAGTCCAGATCCGCAGCCCGGAGCAGCTGCTCCCGGCAACTCCTCACAGAACAAAGCGCTGTGTTACCGGCAGAGGGAAGGGAAGGCCGTTCGGAGGCGTCGCCGCGGGCTCCGCCTGAGGGCCCCCCGCCCCGCGGGGCCACCTTCGGGGGGGCGCTGTCTCTTTAAGCGCTCTGACGTCAGCGAGGCGCCGCCATGGCAACGGCCCGTCACGTTGCCCGGGTCCATGCGGGAGAGGGAGGAGCTCCTCCCGCCGCGACCGAGCGCCATGGAGGCGGCGGCTCGGTGACATCCGCGCGGACCGCCGCCCGGCCACCAGGTACTGCCCGCCCGGGCCGAGGCGGCGGGAGGCCGAGCCCCAGGGGCGGGTAGACGGAGCGCGGCCGGTGGGGCGGCGCC